>VWPU01016078.1:451-30568 GCA_013398955.1 Callaeas wilsoni
GTTCTCAGCCAGGGCTCACCCATGCAGTGAGTTGTGGCCGTTCTCAGCCAGGGCTCACCCATGCAGTGAGTTGTGGCCGTTCTCAGCCAGGGGTCACAAGCAAAATGAGTTGTGGCCGTTCTTAGCTTCCGAGGATGTGCGGACGGCGGGACAAGCAGCTTGGGGAAGCGCTGGGGAAATACCCCCTGGTCCCCAACACTCCCTCACCATCTCGTTCCAGTCAACCTTCCAATTCAATAGACATAATTAAAAGTCCGCCAAAAAGCCGAGCGGACAAGTCATTAGACCCAGAGCAGTGTGTTCTGCAATTTACTGACCTGCTTGTGATTAACCTCCCGCCGCCAAAATACGCTGCTGAAAAGAAGTATAAACTTATTAGTGGCGACGGTGGCTAATTAAAGCGAAAGCTGTAATTATCCCGAGATGTGGCCGCAGGCAGGAAACTGATGAAAGGAGAGAAAAGGCGCTCAATGCAATATTTGGAAGGACGCGGGGATGCCGAGCGAGGCAGCGCCCTGCTGCCGCGCGCCGGTGCCCATCAGCATCCTGAGCGCCTGCATCCCGATCCAGCTGCCCTGCCCGCTGCACAAAGGGGACCCAGGCGGGCTAATTCGGCGCGGGGGCAACGGGCACGCCTCCCTCTTTGTCTCCCTTTCACAGCCAATATCCCGACCCCAGATGGGTTAATACATAATGCAGACAAGCAAGTAATTGCTTGCCTTTGTGAGGCCGTCAGCGCTGGGTCCCCGGCCCTCTGATCCCCCATTAGCGGCCATGCAAACAAGCCTTCCACCCAATTAAGCCCAGCTTTGATAAAGCCTTTCCCAATGATGTGGCGGTCCCAAACTAGCGATTCGCACATGAGCCACTACCTGTTAAACCCGGTGTCGGCTTCCTTCGGGGACGAGCATCCCTCGCCTCTCGCCATGACCCAGCTGCCGAGCTCTGCCCGGCTTCCCCTGGCCCTGAAGGAAGGCTCGGCTGATAAATGATCTCGACAAACTCTATATTAAAGAGGTGGAAATGGGATGTTAATATACCCCAAGCCGCTCGTCTCGAGAACACATGGGCTCCGGCTTTCCAAAGACGCTGGTAATGAGGCGGGCTGGGATGCCCGCGAGGAGATCTCGACTCACCGGCCTCCTGCGCCTGCCAGGTGTGGAGGACAGACAGCCTGACACCCGTCCTCTGAGGCATCCCCACGCCGTTCCACAGAGGCTCCGTGGGTCATCCCCTAAAGCATCTCAATCTGCTCACTGAAAGCATCCCAGCAGCAACCCCTAAAGCATGCCAGCGCGCTTTCCTGGAATATTCCAGCTTTATCCTTTAGCCTACCCTGACATCATCCCCTAAAGCACTTCAGTGCACTCCCTAAATCTTCTCAGAGTCATCCCCTAAAGCATCCCACTAATCTCTCCTAAAGCATCCTAGCATTGTCCCCTAAAAAATTCTGGCACCATCCCCTAAAATATCCTGGCATCAACCCCTACAGCATCCCAGTGTCATCTCCTAAATCATGCCAGCATGTTCCTCTGGAACATCCCAGTGTTATTCCTTCACACACCCTGGCATTGTCCCCTAAAGCCTCTCACTGTCGTCCTCTAAAGCATTCCAGTATGCTTCCCTAAAGCTTCCCAGGATCATTCCCCTAAAGCATCCGGCACCATCTCCTACAGCATTCCAGCATTATTCCTTGCAGCATTCCAGTGTACTACAATACAGTGTCTTACTATCATCCCCCGATACATCCTGGCATCCCTACGTGCATCCCACCTTCATCCCCTAAAGCATCCCGATGACATTTTCTAAAGCGTGCTAGTTTGCTCCCTACAGCATCCCAGCATCACACCCTAAAATCCCCACAAGGTCCCCTGAAATATGCCACCATCTCTCCTTAGTTCATCCCACCACCATCCCATAGAGCATTCCAGTACGTTGTCTGAAAAAATCCCGGTATCATTCCTTAGGGCATGTCAGCATCATTCCCTAAAGCATCCCAGTGTGCTCCCCTTAAACAGCATTATCTCTGAGTGCATCCTGGCACCATCCCCACAGCATTCCAGTGTCATCCCCTATAGTATCCCAGTGTCATTCCCCACAGTATCCCAGTGTCATCCCCTATAGTATCCCAGCGTTATCCCCTACTGCATCCCAGTGTCATTCTCCACACCATCCCCGTCTCATTCCCCACACCATCCCAGTGTCATTCCCTACAGCATCCCAGTGTCATCTCCTATAGTGTCCCAGTGTCATCCCCTATTGCATCCCAGTGTCATGCCCTACAGCACCCCAGTGGCAAAACCGACACGATCCCGGTGGCAGCCGCTACAACATCCCAGTGACACTCCCCACGCTATCCCAGTGCCATTCCCTACAGCATCCCACCGCCATTCTCTACAGCATCCCAGTGTCATCCCCTACAATACCCCAGTGTCATCCCCTACAGCATCCTAGTGTCATTTTCCACACCACCCCAGTGTCATTCCCTACAGTATCCCAGTGTCATTCCCCACACCACCCCAGTGTCATTCCCTACAGTATCCCAGTGTCAATCCCCACACCACCCCAGTGTCATTCCCAACACCACCCCAGTGTCAATCCCCACACCACCCCAGTGTCAATCCCCACATCATCCCAGTGTCATTCCCTACACCATCACAGTATGCTCCCCAAAACACTCCAGCTCCATGCCCTAAAACATCCCAGCATTATTTGTTAAAGCATCAGAGCATCATCCTCCGAATCATCACAGTATCATCCCCTAAAGCATCCCAGAGTCATTCCCATATGTTCCCCTAAAACATCTTAGCATCTTTCCTTAAAGCATCACACTGTTATCCCTCAAAGAATCCCAGTCTTGTCAATCCCTGAAGGACTCATCATCATTTCCCAAAGGATCCTACTTTCATCCCCTAGAATTCCACTATGTTCTCCTAAAACATCCCAGCACCGTTCCTTAAAGCATCCCAGCACTGTCCTCTCAAACATGCCACCATCATCCCCTACAGTATCCCAGAACCATTCCTGACAGCATCCCAACGCCATCCCTTAATGCATCCCAGTGTCATCACCTGCACCATCCCAGCATCATTCCCTACACCATCCCAGCATCATTCCCTACACCATCCCAGTGTCATCACCTACACCATCCCAGCATCATTCCCTACACCATCCCAGCATCATTCCCTACACCATCCCAGCATCATTCCCTACACCATCCCAGCGGCATTCCTAAAGGATTACAGCTCCATCCCCTCCATTCCCACTATCCCCAGTCCCCAACATTGCTCTTCCCCACCCCCCCCAGCAGCCCCCGTGCTCCCCTTTCCCTCCTCCCCACCCCAAGAGCTGCCACAACCTCTATAAATATTCAAAAAGCCGCATTTTCCGGCCAAGTGCCTGGCTTGGGGTGGGGGGCTCCCGGGGGGAATGTTAATAACGGGGCTGCCAGGAATTCCCCCCTGGCAGCGGGGAGGGGGGACCCAGCCGCTCATTTGCCCAGACAAATATCTTGTCGCTCCTGATTATGGCCAAACTTCGTGCCTCAGTTTCCCCCCCACCCCCTGCCCCCCCCGCCGATGCCACCCAACGAGGGTTGGGAAAAACCAGGAGGAATAAGAAAGCAGCAAAATCAAGGTAAAATAATGAGGATAACAAAGTACGGAGGAAGTCTCCCCCCATGTAAAAACTTTGAGGAGGGTGGTTTGGGCAAAGCCTGGGCAAACAGCCGCTAATCGCCAAATCAAGCAGCAATTAAATGCCGCGGCAGTGAGAATAAATCTGCTAACAAGGAGGCGATGCCCCTGCACTCGCTGTTTGCCCAGCTGATTAAGGGGGATGAATCTGAGGGGGATTATCCATCGGGATGAGGCGGCTCCTTTGTCTCCATTCCCCATCACAAGCTCTCTCAGAGGAGGCATTGGACGCGTGTGTCACCCCCGGGAGCCCATCGCTGCAGCCTCAGGCCTCGTAGTGGGATTAATACAGAGGTTCTTTAATCCCTGAGACTCCCAAAACCTCCAGGATTCTCATTTAAAATTCTCCCATTTTCCAGGAACTCCGTGAAAAAAGGCCCAAAGGCTTTCCAGGGATTAACATCTTTTTCCATCCTGTAGTTCCGTGTTAGAGATGTCCCATTCCTCAGGTCAGCTTTTCAGAGGCACCCAAAAGGAGAAGGCAGGGAAACATAACACCTTTAGATATTCCAGCATTGCCATCAATTCCCATCCCAGAGAATTATTCAGGCAATAGTTGGATAAACCTCTTATTCCATGGATTTTTTTTTCCTGATCCTACTGAGAAATCCCTGTGCTGCCGCATTGCCAGCAGGAGAAGCGGAAAAGCTTTGTGCTCCTGCTAAATTAATATTTATTTACTTTCTCTGTGCCCGGCTCCAAGGGACAGATGAATAATGCATTGCCCACTGGACACCTGGCAGATTCAGTGGGATACGGAGAGCCCAGAGGACGCTGGTGAGGCTGAGTGGTCCAGATGTGCACTTGTCTGCAGCCCCAGCACAGCTCTGGGTGTGGAAAAGCAAGCCTGGGCAAGCTCTCCAGATGTGCAACTGCTCCAGATGTGTCCTCACCTTGCGCCTCCAGATGTGCACAAATGGAAACCACCCGACTCTCCAGATGTGCTTGAGCATCCCTGTGCTTTCAGCTGTGTGCCCAGCTGTGACATCAGGGACCTCTCCAGCTGTTGGTCTGAATGCAGCTGCATCTCCCAGACCACGAAACCCTTCCAGATGTGAACAGATGAGATCCTTCGTGCCCCAGATGTATGTGGAAAAGCCTCTCCCCTTCCCCACGGTGCCCCAAGAGTCCTCCGGATGTGAACGCCCTTGGGGACCCAGATGTGCAAATGTGTGGGCACATTTTATCTGCTGCTGTGCATGCAGATGTGAGATCCCTTCTCCCTCCCCACATCCCAGATGTGCATACCCAGATGCATGTCCCCCCGGTCCTCCCCCATTGCCCCTTCTCCTCCCCACCTCCTCATTTTCCCTGAGTCCCCAACAGGTTCCCCGCACTCCTGACTTCCCCTTTTTCCCACTTTTACCCTATTCCAAGTGCCATCGTAACAAAGTCCTGTAACGAGCCCCCCCAACAGCCCCCTCAACATGAACCTCCCTAACGAATTCCCCCAAAAGCCCCCCCCCCCGGGGGCTCTCTGGAGGAGGCTCATTGCTTTCCACAGCAGTCTCAACACAGTAATTAAGAGGCCAGTTGCTTCTTACGGACTCAATGGCACCATGTGCTGATTCCTTCATGTTTCCCACCCCACCACCCCCAAATTCAAGGCCACTGGTGGTCCCAGCACCCCCAAAGTGTCCCTACCGCTACCAGCACACCCCGCTGTTGGGGTATGTTACTCACTCGAGCAGCCGCATTTTCCCGTGGGGTGCGGGGTGATGCTGCCTTTCAGGGTGCCGAGTGGGGGGTGACAGCAGCCCCATGTGGTGTCACGTAATTTGGGGTGAAGCCACGGAGCTGCTTCACCTCTTCCTTCTCCTCCCGCCAGCCCTAGGACCCCCTTTTTCCTCTGCCCCCTCAAAAGTCATCCCAGTTCCACTCCACCATGAAGCCCCCACCCCATACGGGACACCCCCCGCCTTCGTCCCCATCCCGCTTCTCAGGGACGGGCAGGGAACACAGGGACACCCCCATTATCCCGCCCCAGCACCGCCCTGGCCGTCCCCCACCCGGGGGGCGGTGCCGCAGGCTGAGCCGAGCCGAGGTGAGCTGAGCCGGACTGAGCCGGGCTGGGCTGAGCCGCGCAGGACTGAGCCGGACTGGGCTGAACGGAGCCGAGCCCCGCCGAGCAGAGCCGAACTGAGCGGAGCCGGGCCGGGCGGGGCCGAGCCGCGCAGGACTGGCCCGGACTGGGCTGAACTGAGCCGAGCCCAGCCGGGCGGCGCCGAGCTGGGCCGAGCCGGGCCGGGCCGAGCCGGGCCGGGCCGAGCCGGGCCGGGCCGAGCCGGGCCGGGCCGAGCCGGGCCGGGCCGAGCCGGGCCGGGCGGGGCCGAGCGGAGCCGAGCCGGACCGGGCTGAGCCGGACCGGGCTGAGTCTGGCCGGGCAGAACCTGCCTGGACTGAACTGAGTCGGACTGGGCTGAACTGAGCCGAGCCCAGCCGGGCGGAGCCGAACTGAGCCGAGCCGGACTGGGCTGAACGGAGCCGAGCCCCGCCGAGCAGAGCCGAACTGAGCTGAGACGGACCGGGCTGAGCTGGACCTGGCTGAGCCGGACCTGGCTGAGCCGGACCGGGCTGAGCGGAGCCGAGCCCAGCCGAGCAGAGCCGAACTGAGCTGAGCCGGATCGGGCTGAGCCGAGCCAGTCTTTGCCGTGCCGGTTCGTGCCGTGCAGAGCCGACCCGAGCCAAGCCGAGCAGAGCTGCGGCAGGATGCTGCGGTACCTGCTGAAGACGCTGCTGCAGATGAACCTGTTCGCCGACTCGCTGGGAGCCGAAGGCTCTAACTCCTCCTCGCTCCTGCTCGGCATCAACCGCTCCATCGCCGCGCTCCACCTGCCCGATCTCGCCCCCGGTAACGGTACGTGGTCCCCGCTCTTTCTGTCTCCCTGTCCCGGGGTTCCTGCTCCCGGTCCAGCCGGGATGGTGGAAGTAGCTCGCAGCCCCCCAGCCCCAGCTGGGACCCCACCAGCACCGGCACTGGATTCCCAACCTGTCCCCTTGTCCCCAAACCGGGACCTGCTCCGAGTCCCAGCTCCGGAACTGACTCAGTGTCCCCACACCAGCCCCGTGTCCCCATCTGGGACCAGCTCCCTGTCCCCAGACCAACTCTCGGGAGTGATGCGGTGTCCTTAGATAGTCTCCACGACCCCAAACCGAGACCAGCCCACTCTCCCCAAGTAAGGACTGTCACGGTGTTCCTAAACAAGTCCTGTGTTCCCAAATCCTGAACCACAAACAGATCCCTGTTCCCAAACTCTTCCGTGTTCCTACATCAAGTGCCAGACCACGAGCTGGGACAGACATGGCATCCCCAAATTGTCCCCATATCCCCAGACCAGTCCCTAGACCCCAAACCAGGGGCAAACCAGTGTCCTCAAACAGCCTTCATCCCCAGTATCCAAACCAGGACCAGCCCAAGTCAGAAAACTGTCCATGTGTGCCCAAACCAAGTCTCTCTCACAACTAGGAGAGACTCCATGTCTCCATACCCCTATGACACAGTGCTGTGTCCCCAAGCCAATCCCCAGACTACAAACTGGAACTGTCTCCGTGTTCCCAAACTATCTCTACATTCCTAAACAATCCCAGTGTCCTCCAACCAGCTCCATGTGCCCTAATCCTCCCTGTCCCCAAACCAGCCCCATGACCCTTACCTGGGACAGAGGGGGAGTGAAGGAGGGGTGAGGGACAGGGTGTCTGCCTGAATTTTTGTTCAATTTTAAGCTTCTCCCCTCTTTTTTAGTCTGAATGTCCCCCTCCAGCTGGCCCTGGGTGGCTGGTGAGGGGAGGGGGTGTTCTCAAACCCCATGGGACCCCCTGCCCCTGCACAGCCAGCCGGGCACAGGAAGGGGCCTGCCCTGACCCCCTGCTTGTCCCAATTAGTCACCGGGCCCAGCTGCGGCCCCCTCGGTCCCTGCTGTGCCCCCCGGGGGTACCCAGTACCCTGCAGCATTGCTTCCGTCCCCATGGCAGCCACATCCCATCCCCATGGCAACCCCGTGGGCACCCCGAATTGCAGCCGCCTTGTGCCCCAGGATGTGGGGGAACAGGGAAGGGCGTGTGCGAGTGGGAGACACACGTGTGCAGTGTGTGTGTGTGCAATGTGTGTGCGTAGTGTGCACGCGTGTGCATTCATGGGCAGTCTGCATGCGTGTGCATGTCTGTGCATTGTGCATGCGTGTGCAGCGTGCGTTGGTGGGCAGTGTGCATGTGTGCATGTGTGCGCACGTCTGCGCAGTGTGCATGTGTGCGCACGCCTGTACAGTCCGCGCACGCGTGTGGTGTGCGTGCGTGTGCACAGTGCATTTATGGGCTGTGTGCGTGTGTGCATGGGTGTGCGTGCCTGTGAAGTGTGCAGGCGCATGCAGTGTGCATTTATGGGTGGCGTGCATGTGTGTGCATGTCTGTGCAGTGTGCATTTATGGGCATCATGCGTGTGTGCATGCGCACACGTGTGTGCAGCATGCACGCCTGTACGTTCTGCACGCGTGCAGCTGTGTGCTGTGCGCATGTGTGCATGCAACAATGTGGGCAAGCACAGGCTCACGGCCCCACCTGAGCGTGTGTGGATGTGCATGTCCCTGTGTGTGCCCCCGTGCATGTGTCTGCAGCATGTGTGTGCAGCATGTGTGCATGTGCACCCCCCTGTGTGAATGTGTGCACGTGCACCTCTGCATGCCCGAACACACACACGTGTGTGTGAAAGGACACGCCCCACCTGAATGCATGCATGTGTGCAGGTGTGTGCGCGTGCATTCACGCCCTGCACGAATGCACACACGTGCAACTGCATCTGTGCATGTCAGGGCATGCACCCCCTGCCTGAATGCACGTGTGCATGTATAGGTGCAAGCACATGTGTGTGGCTGCACGTGTGTGCGTGTGCACACCCCTGCGTGACTGCCCACACGTGTACGTGCACCTGCGTGTGCAATGCATGTGTGCACACATGTACACGCGCTTGTAATGCACACGTGCACGCATACACGTGTGTGCAATGCACGTGTGCACCTGCATGTGCACCGATACCTGTGAGCGCCCGTGTGTGCACGCACACCCCTGTGTGGCTGTAATACACGTGTAATGCGCACTTGCATGCATGCACGGGTGTGCAATGCACATGTGCACCTGCACATGCACAGATACCTGTGAGCGCCCGTGTGTGCGCGCACACCCCTGTGTGGCTGTAATACACGTGTAATGCACACCTGCATGCATGCATGGGTGTGCAATGCATGTCTGTGCAATGCACGTGTGCACCTGCATGTGCACAGATCCCTGTGAGCGCCCGTGTGTGCACGCACACCCCTGTGTGGCTGTAATACACGTGTAATGCCCACATGCACACATGCACGTGTGTGCAATGCGTGTCTGTGCAATGCACGTGTGCACCTGCATGTGCACAGATACCTGTGAGCGCCTCTGTGTGCGCGCACACCCCTGCATGGCTGCCCACATGCGTGCACTCACGTACCTGTGTGCAAACACACGCAGTGCACGGCTGCACGCGTGTCTGTGCGTGTGCAGGTGCGTGCAGTCCCGCACACATGCACACACGTGTGGCTGGCCGTGCCGTGGTGCGTGCCCGTGCCGCTGGGCCAGCAGTGACACTTGGGGACCGACCTGCCAAGACACCCCAGGCAGCGCTGGGGACACGCGCGGTTCAGCCCAGCCGGCCCCAGCATTATGAGCATTAATAATGCTGGCGTTAATGACCATCCATTAATTCTCATGCCCTAGCTGTTTTGGGTTTTTTTTTCTGGAACAGCCCCACAACCCCAATATGGGGCTTTTTAAAACTTAAAATTAAGCGTTTTCTGCAGTCTGGAATGACCATCTCTGCTACAGAAAATCAGCACTCGTAGCTGATGGAAAAATCCCTTTTTGGGGAGAATTTGGCCCCAACCCCATTTCCTCAGGGGTGCCCAGTTGGAAACCGGGTGGAAAGGCCATTACTGGGAGCGAAACTGCTTTGTCCCTCTGGCCTTGCCTGACACCCTCCCGACCCTGCTCCCTCGCCGCGGCACCCACCCTGGGGTACGCTGGGCTGGGACCCGGCCACGCTTCATCTCTCCTCCTGCCTTCCGAGCAGAGCAGGGCCCGGAGCCGGGAGAGCAGCACACAAGCCAAGGATGCCGAGCCCCCCAGCCCCCCTCCCTACCCCTCCTGATTTTCCTGCAGGATCCCACGCTCAGCTGGAGGACAGGGCTCCCCGCATCCTGGAGCACCCCACGGACGTCCTGGTCTCCAAGGGGGAACCGGCCACACTGAGCTGCAAGGCCGAGGGGCGCCCGGCGCCGGTGGTGGAGTGGTACAAGGACGGGGAGAGGGTGGAGACGGACCGGGAGGATCCCCGCTCCCACCGCACCCTCCTCCCGGGAGGGTCCCTCTTCTTCCTCCGCATCCTGCACGGGAGGAGGGGAAAGCCCGACGAGGGGGTTTATGTCTGCGTGGCCAGGAATTACCTGGGGGAGGCCACCAGCCGGAATGCTTCCCTGGAGGTGGCTGGTGAGTCCTGAAGGGGCTGGGAGGATGTTTTTGGGTTTCTGCTATCATCCTTGAGCCCAACCCGCTCTAGTGGCTTTAGGGCGAGGGGCTCTCACATTCCCAGGACTGTGCTGCCGAGCGAAAAGAGGGGAAAATAAATGAAAATAAGAGAAAATAATTGGAAATAAATAAGTGAAAAGAAATGAAAATAAGTTCAAAGAAGTGAGAAATGTTGGAAAGAAATGAAACTAAGTGAAAACAAATGAAAAAAGAAAATAAGTAAAAATAAGTAGAAATAAGAGTAAGGAAGTAAGTGAAAATGAATGTAAATAACAGAAAAGAAATTATAACATGGAAAAAAGAGAAATTAGAGAAAGTGAAAATAACTGAAAGTAAATTAAAAAAAAAGGTGCAAATTAGTGAAGAGAAATGAAAATAATGAAAAAACTGAAAAAATTAGAAATAAATGAAAATAAGTGAAAATTACTGAAAAGGACTGAAAATACATGAAAACATGGTAAAAGAAATTAAAAGAGGTGAATATAATTGGAAATACATGAAAATAAATGAGAACAAATGAAAATATTTGAAAAGATTTGAAAATGAAGTAAAATCAATGCCGATAAATTAAAATCCGTTAAAGCCAAAGCAGACGATGCCCCCGGCGCTGCCCGCAGCCCGGGGGTGCAGGGCTGGGGAGCTGAGGCCGCCGTGTCCCCGCAGTGCTGCGGGACGATTTCCGGCAGCCGCCCGGGGACGTGGTGGTGGCGGCCGGAGAACCGGCCGTGCTCGAGTGTGTCCCGCCCCGCGGCCATCCCGAGCCCAGCGTCTCTTGGAAGAAGAACGGAGTCCGAGTCAGCGACAGGGACGAGCGCCTGACGGTGAGGGGCGAGGGGCCAGAACCAGGGTGAAGGTGGTGCAGTGGAGATGTGGAGTGTTACAGGGATATAGGATGCAGGGGGGATGTGGGGCGCGATGCGCTTGTGGGTGCAGTGAGGATCTGGAATGTGATGGGGATGCGATGGGAATGTGGGATGCAGCAGACAGCTGGATGTGTGATGTGATGTGATGTGATGGATACAGGATGAGATGACGATGTAGGATGGGGTATGGATATGGGATGCATCAGACTTGGGATGCAATGGAAACATGGGATTTGATGAGAGTGTGGGTGCAATGGGAATGTGAGATGCAGTGAGGGTACAGGATGTGATGGGGATGCAGAATGCAGTGAGGATGAGATGCAATGAGGATTTGGGGTGCAGTGGGGATATGAAACGCAGTGGAGATGCAGGATGCAATGGGGATGTAGAATTTGATGGGGACGGGAGGAGTGATGTGTGTGTGTGTACGCAATGAGGATATGGGATGTCATGGAGATATGGGATGCAGTGGGGGTAGGAGGCAGTGCAGATGTGGATGTGATGGGGATGTTGGATGTGATAGGGACGTGGGATGAGCTGTACTTCCTGCAGATCCGTGGTGGGAAGCTGATGGTGGCCAGTACTCACAAGAGCGATGCCGGCGTCTATGTCTGCGTGGCCACCAATGTGGTCGGGGAGAGGGACAGCGAGCCGGCCGAGCTGGTCGTCTTCGGTGCGTGGGGATTTAATTTTTGGGGTGTCAGGGAGGTGGGTGCTGTCCTGGTGGGACTGACGGCCACCCCGCAGAGCGCCCAGCATTTGGCAAGAGGCCCCGCAACCAGGTGGTGCTGGTGGAGGGGACGGCGGAGTTTGCCTGTGAGGCGGTGGGGGATCCGCAGCCGGCGGCGCGCTGGCGCAAGGAGGACGGTGAAATGCCACTGGGGAGGTGAGTAGGGGGCCAGGGGGTGGCTGAGGGGCACCAAGGCCAGCTGGGGTTCTGCGGTGCAGCTGAGCAGCATCAGTGTGTGGCAGCCTGCTGTGCTTGGAGCACCTGGCACCCTCATGGCATCAAGTAATTGCATCCCATAACCCTGACACGTCCTCCATCCTCTGCACATCCTGCATCCCTATCGCATTCCACATTCCCATCGTGTCACATCTCCATCTCATCCCACATTCCCCTTGCATCTCAAATCCTCGTTGCATCCTGCGTCTTCTTTGCATCTCACATTCTTATGGCATCCCAAATCCCAGTCACATCCCATCTCTTCACTGCAACCCGCATCCCCATTGCATCCTGCATCCCCATCACATTCCACAACTCCACCACATTTCACATTCCCATTGCATCTCCCATTTTCCTTGCACCCCGGATTTCCATTGTACCCATCACATCCCACATTCCCATCACATCCCGCATCCTCACTACATCCCAACCCCATGGCACCTTACGCCCTCCTGGTGCCCCCGTGCTCTCCTGGTGCCACAGCCTCTCTGGGTTCCCCCCAGGTGGGAGGTGCTGCCAGACAACACCCTGCGGATCAGCCGGCTGCAGGTGGAGGATGAGGGCACCTACACCTGCGTGGCTGATAACAGCGTGGGCAGGTCGGAGGCATCAGGCACCCTCACTGTGCACGGTAAGGGGGGGCCCTGGGGAGCACCTTTGGGTGCTGCTGGAGTGCCCAGACAAGCCCTTGTCTCTCCCCACGCTGCTGCAGTGCCCCCCCAGCTTGTCACCGGGCCCCATGACCAAGCTGTCACTCCTGGCCAGAGCGTGACTTTCGAGTGCCAGAGCAAGGGAAACCCACCACCCGCTGTCTTTTGGCAAAAGGAGGGGAGCCAGGTCTGTCTCCTTCCCTCATCCTTGACCCCACACCCAATCACAGCCCCATCCTCATCCCAGTCCCGTCACCATTTCCATTCCATCTTATCCCCATTATCATCACAATCTCCATCCCAATTCCCACCCCATTCCCATTTCATCCCCATCCCAATCTCATCCCATCTCAACCTCACACCAGTACCAATCCTCATCCCTTCTCTACCATCCCATCACAGTCCCTATTCCATCCCTGTCCCTATTCCATTCCATTCCATTCCATTCCCTTCCATTCCATCCCATCCCCTCCCCTCCCCTCCCCCCCCCCCCCCCCCCCCTCCCTCCCCCCCCCCCCCCCCCCCCTCCCCCCCCCCCCCCTCCCCTCCCATCCCATCCCATCCCATTCTCATCTCCATCCCCGTCCCCAGTCTCATTCCCATTCCCGCCCCTAATCCTGTCCCCATCTCATCCCCTGCATCCCATCCTCTCTCTGCCTCATCCTCCCTGTAATCCCGCTCCTCAGACGCTGCTGTTCCCGGGCCAGCCCCTGAGCCCTTCCGGCCGTGTTTGGGTGAGCCCCAGTGGTGCTTTGACCATCGTCAACGTCCAGCCCGGTGATGCCGGCCACTACCTGTGCCAGGCTATCAGCGTGGCCGGCAGCGTCCTGGCTAGGGCAGGCCTGGAGGTGATGGGGGGTAAGTCCAGTGCCAGTGGAGAACCGGCACGTTCGGTGTATGAGTGACACCCACCCCACCACCCAGTCGTTCCCAATCTTCTCCCTGCAGCACCCACTGAACTCCACCCACCGGTGACCAGCCTGCTTCCCGCTAACCGGACGGTGCTGCCAGTGGGGGCCACGGTGCGGCTGCCTTGCGGAGTGGGGGCCCATGACCCCCCAGGCAGCGTGGGGTGGCTGAAGGATGGCAGTGCCCTGGTAGGTGTCCAGCCCCGTGCCAGCCTGCTGGAGAACGGCACCCTGCAGATCACCAGCCTCCGGGTGAGCCGGCCCCGGCAGGGGCACCCGTGGGGTACTGCAGGGAGGGAGGGGGCAGCGGCTGCCAGGGGTGCAGCAGAGGGGGATGGATGCTCACGGTGGTGGGTACAAGCAGTGCCGGGGCTCAGGGTGGTGGGTACAAAGCGTGGTGGGTGCTCAGGGTGGTGGGTGCTGAGGTGATGGGTGCTCAGGGTGATGGGGCAGGAGCTCTTCCCCCTGCAGGTGAGAGACTCCGGGCTCTACGAGTGCGTGGCCACCAGCCCAGCGGGTGAGACACGCTGGGGCAGCTCCTTGGAGGTACAAGGTGGGTCATGGAGATGCGACTGCAGCGGAGACACTGTGGCACTGGGAACAAAACCACCCCAGACCTCCATGCATCTCCCTGCAGGTGATGAATCCAACCTCTCTCTGCCTTCCCCTGCACCCGGTCTCCTCCCTGGGCCACCCTCCACCCCTGTGGTCACCAACGTTACCAAAAGCAGTGTCACCCTGAGCTGGAAAGGGAACGAGGACAGTGGTGCCGCCGATGTCACCTCTTACATAGTGGAGGCTTTCAGGTATCACACGAGCCTCTTCTCTGGCTGCAGGGATGATGTGGTGGCCTGCTACCACCCTGTCATGAGTCACCCCTGTCCCCCGGCAGCCAGGCAGCAGGTGGCCCGTGGCAGACTGTGGCAGTCGATGTGGAGAGTGAGACCCACACAGTGAGCGGCCTCATCCCCGACACCGTCTACCTGTTCTTGGTGCGGGCGGTCAATGCCTATGGGCTCAGTGACCCCAGCGGCATCTCGGAGCCTGTGCGCACCCGAGGTGAGGCCCAGCGGTGACACCGATGGAGGTGTCCACGAACCCCCCACCCTTGGGTGCATCTCCACTTGGTGACACCTATGGAGGTGCCAATGCACCCAAAATCTTTGGGTCCATCCCTGCCCAGTGATGCCAATGGAGTTTCCCATGGATCCTCCGTGGGTACGTGGTGTCACCATGGCTTCTTCACTTGGTGACGCCAGTGGTGATATCCATGGACCCTCCACCCTCTCATGTTTCCAGCAGACACCAACCCCATGCAGCAAGGGCTGGATCCTGAGCAGGTGCAGCAGGAGCTGGCGCAAGTGGCTGTGCACCTGCAGGAACCTGTGGTGCTGCCACTGGGCACCGTCCACCTCTCCTGGACCGTGAGTGCTGAGCCTCACTACTGATACAGGGCTCCCAGTGCTGAGCATTCCCCCATCCCATCCTTCCCTCGGGTCCGCAGGTGGAGCGCCAAGCACCCTTCCTTCAGGGCTACCGGGTGCTGTACCGGCAGCGTGGCGGGCGCTGGGAGGAGGCGCGGACGGTGTGGGCGCCAGGGGAGCGGGGGGCCATGCTCACAGAGCTGCGCCGGGGCCAGGACTACGAGGTCAAGGTCCGACCCTATTTTCATCACCTCCATGGTCCCGACAGCGCCGTGCATGCTGTGCGCACCCCTGAAGCAGGTGAGTGTAGGGATGGAGGGGATAGTGTGGGTCCCCGGGGACAACCTGGAGGTGATACCCCGTGTGTCCTCCACCGGCAGCCCCCAGCGCCCCGCCGCGAGCTGTCAGCGTGGCTGGGAATGGTACCAGTGTCCGCATCTCATGGCAGCCACCGCCGCCGGCAGAGCAGAACGGTGTCATCCGTGATTACCGGGTAGGCGTGGACAGCAGCAGAGATGTGGCTGGTCCACTCTGTCCACTCATGACACCAGGTCATGGTGTCCTTCTGGGTGTTCCCCAGCTTTTCCTCCTGCTCCCCACCAGATTTGGTGCTTGGGCAATGAGAGCCGCTTCCACATCAACCAGAGCGTGGAGGGGACGGTGCTGGCCACAGTGTTGCGGGGACTTGTCCCCGGGGTCCCTTACCGCGCGGAAGTTGCCGCTGCCACCAGTGCTGGTGTGGGTGCCCGCAGTGCCCCTGTCCCCATCCACATCGGTGAGTCCCTCATTGTCACAACTTGCACCCATGGGTGGGGCATGATTGGGCCACTGCAGTGCTGGGGATGGCTCCTTGGCACCCCGCCGGTGTGTCCCTCTTTCCTGTGTTGCTTGCAGCCCCCCTGGTGGAGCGAGATGTGGGGCCAGCAGGCGGGAGCAGCTTGGCTGAGCACTTAGCAGAGGTAGCCAGGCAGCCAGCCTTCATTGCCGGCGTTGGTGGCGCTTGCTGGGTCATTCTGGCTGCCTTTGCTGCTTGGCTCTACAGCCGCCGCCGGAGGAAGAAGGAGCTGAGCCACTTCACCGGTACAGGGGGGTGCTACCCTTGGGACCCCTCATCCCTCACCTCTCACTCATCAGCCACCCACCGTCCCTCTCTTTACAGCATCCTTTGCCTACACGCCCACCGGTAAGCCCATAAGTGCTGCGGGGTCCCAGTATGGCGTCTCGCTGCCCTCACCCCCATCTCTTTCCACAGTCTCCTTCCCGGCTCCAGTGCGCAGCAATCCCAGGTAACCCTCTCCGGCATCCCCTGCCCTCCCCAGGACCCTCAGGGCTGACCACCAGCATTCCTTCACCCCATCCCCTTGCAGGGCAGCTGCCGGCGGTGGTTACCCGTGGCTGGTGGATGCGTGGCGTGGTGGCGGCACAGCCAGTGCTGCTGGTTGCTTGGGGACCACTGAGAGATACTACAACGGTGAGGGGTCAGCGTGGGGCTGAGTGGCTCCGACTGAGGGGGTCACAAGCAGCCCTGATGATGCTAGTCACCCTCTGCAGATGCCGGCATCACCCGTTACATTGCCCAGACGGAGCAGTTTGGAGCGGGGGCTGGCGAGGGGCCAGTTTACAGCACCATCGAGGTTGACAGTGAGGAGCTCTGCACCTTCCCCCGTCCCTTCTCACAGTATGGTGCCTCCTATCCCGGAGGGGGTTCCCAGCCAATGGATGCTGCAGCCTCGCAGGTGCCCCGTGGCCGGGCTGAGCACGGTAGGGTGGTCGGATGGGTGGGGGCACACATGGGTGTTTGTGGTGCGGTGCCCTCCCCACAGCCCCCCCAGCATCCCTCCTTGGCACAGGGGCCAAAGCAAAGCTGGGGCAAGCAGTGAAACCGCCGGCAGTGAGCTGGACAGAGCTGCTGCCCCCGCCGCCCTCAGCCAGTGAGCTCAGCCAGTGTGCCCAGGAGGAGGAGAAGGAGGAAGAAGAGGAGGATGAAGAGGAAGAGGCAGCCAGAGGGTGGGTGTGGGGGCTTGGGGGCTGGGCGTGCTGCCCCCAGCACCTACCCTATGGTCTCCACCCTGCAGGCTGGGGATGGAGGTGTGGTACCCTGGTGAGGACATCCCCTGTGTCACTGCCGCATCCTCACCCACCGCCTCCTCTGGCTGCCGATCCACCGCCACGCTGACACCATCACCTCGCACCACGGAGGACATCCCTCGCCTCCGCGACTTCGATAGCTCCCTCCTGCCCCGGTAGGAGATGGGCCTTGCTTGGTATGGCCGTGCCATTGGGATCTGGATGTCCCATTGGGGTCCAGATGTCCCATCGAGGTCCAGATGTCCCACCATGGCCTGGGTGTTCCATCACTATTCAGCCATGTTGTCACTACCCAGCCCTGCCATGCCATCATGGTCAAACTGTGTCATTAGGGTCCAGGTGTCTCATTGGGGTCCAGATGTTCTGTTGGGGACAAGATGCCCCACCACAGTCCAGATGTTCCATCACAACCCAGTCATTTCGTCACCATTTGGCTCTGCTGTGCTGTCATGGTCCAGCCAAGCCACTGAGGTCCAGATGTGTCATCTGAGGTCCAGGTGTCCCATTGAGGTCTGGATGTCATGCCCAGTCATGTTTTCATGATCCAGTTCCACTGTTCCACCACAGTCTGGCCTTGCCACTGGACTCTGGATCAGAATCTGGATGTCCCACCACGGTCTGGGTGTCCCATCACCATCCAGCCACGTTATCATGATCTGGTCCTGCTGTGCCACCATGGTCTGGCCATACGACTGGGGTCTGGATGTTCCAATGGAGTCTGGATGTCCTACCATGGTCCAGATGTCTTTTTGTCATCCATCCATGGTGTCACCATCCACCCCTGCTCTCCAGCTGTGCTCTGGCCATGCTGTCATGACACATCCATGACATTGTGGGCTGACTGGAGTGTTGCAATACAGCTGCATCATCACGAGACAGGTGGGCCATCATCATGCAGCTGTGCTGTCATCACCCAGCTCTGCCATGATCCACCTGTGCCATCATAGTGCTGGCATGTCACTGCACTCCAGCCGTGCATCTGTAATCCATCCGGTTGCAATCCAGCTGTGCTATGACCCAGTTGTGCAGCTGCGATCAAGCTGCATGGTTGCAATTCAGTTGTGCTATGATCCAGTTGTGCAGCTGCGATCAAGCTGCATGGTTGCAATTCAGTTGTGCTATGATCCAGCTGTGTCATCATTTAGCTGTGCAGCTGCAATCTACCAGTGTGCTTGCAGTCCAGATGTGTGGTGATCCAGCCGTGCCACTGCAATCCAGCAGTGTGGCTGTAATCCAGCTGAGCTGCCTCTATCCAGTTGTGCTCCAGATGTGCCATTTCAGGCCAGTTGTGCTATCACAACCTTGCCAGGCTGTGGTCCTCCACCCCAGCTGTGCCACTGCACTCATCCAGCTCCCCTTTGCCAGCCCAGCCGTGGGGCTGTGATCCAGCTGTTGCACTTCTATCCAGCTGTGATGCTTCAGCCCACCAGTGCCATCTGGCCATCCAGAGTCCAGTGGCTGTGACAATACAGCATGGCTTCTCCTGTCTCTGGCACAGCTCTAGAGGTCTTGTGCCGGCACTGTGGTGGCCGCTGAGCCCCATCCCGCTCCCCCACCCCGGCTTCACTCACCCCCTCTTTGCCAGGAGACCCCCCCATGGCGTCAGCACCCCCCCACAGGCGTCCAGTCCCTCGGTGACTCCGGATGCCAGCGAGGGCCACCCACCCCGAGCCCGCTGCCCTCCTGGCACAGGTGAGCCCTCAGGGGCCAGTTTGGGTGGGTGGGGGCCCCACTGGCTATTGAGGGGGCTGACGCTGCCATCCCCATCCCCCCAGGGAAAACCCGCGGGGTGATCTCCAAAAGTCGCCTGAAGCCCAAATCCAGCCGCTACCGCCGGGAAAAGCAGACGGGAGGTGAGTGGGAGGAAAAAATAGGGAGTTCGGGAGGCTCAGGGGAGCTCAGCCCTCTCCTCCCTCTCTGATGCAGACCTGCCGCCGCCGCCGCTGCCGCCGCCAGGCGAGACCCCCGGCCCCTCTCCGGAGCTGGAGCCAAGCGGGGCTGAGCGCAGGGTCACCCGTCGCCCGCCCCGCGGCGGTAAGCCAGAGCCATCGATTGCGCGACACCAGGGTTGGGAGCGTCACTGCCGAACCCCAGCCTTGTCATCTCCCCTGCAGATGAGGTCCTCCCCTACAGCAAACCCTCCTGCCTGCCCCGCGGGCAGGTGTCTGGCAGCTGCTCCACCACAGGCAGCGTCTCGTCCCGCGGCTCCACCAGCTCCCGCGGCCACGGCTCGGCGCGCAGCCGGACGCCGGGGGACCGCGGCGAAGGGACCGGCCACTGCCGCCGCCCAGGGGCCCCGTTTCCCTGCCCGCCGCAGGAGAAGCGATAAAAGGGAGGGCGAGTCGGTGACAGAGTTGGGGACATGGGGATGGGAACATAGGGGACACAGAGGGATGTTCTTTAATTTCTGAGTGGCTCCATGGAAATAGGGTTGCACAGAGCTCGCGGCCAGTGGGCATCAGCGTGAGGGGGGACAGGGATGCTTGGGGTGGGGCAAGGGCGATTACAAGGAATGAGGAGCCTGGGGAGGGACAAGGATGCTCAGGAGGAACAAGGAAGACACTCAAGGAAGGATATGAACCCTGGGGACAGAAACAGTTGGGACAGATGAGAATGCTGAGGAGGGATGAGGACGCTGGGGAGGGATGAGGAGGATGCTTAAGTGGGGCAAGGATCCTGGACACAAGGACAGTTGGGAGGAACAAGGATACTGGGAAAAGGACAAGGATGTCTAGGAGGGATGAGGTGGTTGAAAGAGATGAAGGCGACAGTTGGCGGGGGACAAGATTACATGGGGGGGACAAGGACACGGCAGATGGATGAGGGTGCTGGTGAGGGACGAGGAAGGCTGGGGGACAAGGATGCCTGGAGGGAAGAGGACATGGAGGAAGGACAAGGATTTCCAGGGGTTGAGGATTGCTGGGGGGAAGAGGACACTTGGGAAAAACAAGATTGCTCGGGAGGGACAAGGACAGTAGTAAGGGACAAGGAGGATGGTTGCAGGGGATGAGGACAGTGGGGAAAGACAAGGACACTTGGCATGGGGGACAAAACAACAGATGAAGGATGAGGACACTCAGGAGGGCTGAGAACCCTGGGAATGAGGATGATTAGGAGGGACAAGGACACTCAGAGGGAGCACAAGGCCACTCTGGTGGCTTGGGAAGGATGAGAACACTTGGGAGAGACAAGGATGGTCAAGGCGGATGAGGAAGGACATGAACTGAATCAGAAAGCACAAGGACAGTTGGAAGGAATGGGAATGGTCAGCAGGGATGGGGATGGTCAGGGGTTCAACCACCCTAGGGAAAGACAAGGACACGGGGTGGACAACAGTGCTTGGGCTGGACTAGGATAGTTAGGGGGGATGAGGATGTTGGGGAAGAAGGAGGACACTGAGGAAGGACAAGGACACTTAGAGGGGATGCAGACTCTTGGGGAAGATGAGGATGCTACAGAGGAATGAGGAATTTGGGAAGGAGTGGGGACACTGAGGAGGGATGGGGACACTGTGGAAGAAGGAGGACACTTGGGAAGGAAAAGAACACTGAGTAAGGAGGGTCACCCATCCACCTTGGTGCCACCCACCCTTTGTGGGTGGCTTTTCCTAGTAAAGAGCCCCTGTTTGGGGAACTGCCTAATAAAACTGGATTTTAGCTGAGCCAAGGAGACTCTGGCCTTGCTGTGTCCTGTGCCCTGGGGACTGCCATGCTCCTGTCCCTCCTGTCCCCAGCTCACCACCTTCCCTGGCTCAGGGGCTGCCAATCCCTGACCGCTGGCCACCTGAAAAGCAAAGGAAGCATTTTCGAACACCCTTCAACAGATGACACTCCTCACCACCCCGAGTGCCCACCACCCTGGCATTGGGGCACTACTCACCGTTCTGTGAGCTACGGTTCATGGCTACCCCTGGCCTGGTTCTCTGGGGGACCTCCAGCACTGTCCACCAGTCCCAGGTGGTGGTGGGGACTCCGGATGGGAAGACCTGCTCCAAGGGTGACGGTGGTGGTGAGGGACCTCCAGGGAAGAAGGCAAGAGATGGTGGCATCACCATGGTGTCATGATGAACCGTCTTCCTCGAGGAGGTGACAAGGCTCAGGGTCAGAGAAGGGGTCCAGGACCCTGCACTCACCCCCATAGGCCCCGTCGGTGTCCTCAAGACTGTAGCAGAGGCCATCAACAGCCACGGCCAGTGCCCGGGCAAAGCTGGCATCCAGGAGGAAGGAGCCATCACAGGAGCTCACCAAGCTGCAGCGGGTGCTGGCAAAGTTGTCCTCCGAGACAGACCCCCAGCCGTTCATCAACGACCCTCCCGGAGAGCCCCTTGTTGCTGTACGCTCTTCCTCCTCCTCCTCTTCTTCCTCCTCCTCTTCCTCCTCCTCACCTAGCTCAGAGGCTGGTGGCCCATAGATGTAGCCATAGGTGTGCAGTGGTGAGAAGGACCGTGGTGTGATTGGTGCCGGGGCTCTGTGGGGAAGAGTGGGGGTACCGCTGGCACCAGGGGATGCTGCCATCATGGCAGTGTCCCAGGGGGATGGGGAATACCTGCAGCAGGTAGTGTCCTGGTCCATCTCCAGGGCCTCAGCCACCTGCTGTTGTGTGAGGACTCCGTCGCTGAATGCTGGTGAGAGGCGCCCGGTGGCCAGGGACGTGTCCTTGGGGTACCTGGTGCCCAAGAACATGTCCTTCTGGTGACCAGTGACTGGGGACACCTCTTCGGGATGCCTGGTGGCTGGAGATGTGTCCTTGGGATGCCTTCTTGCTGGTGACATGTTTTCAGGGTACCTGCTGCACAGGGACATGTCCCTTGTGTGCATGGTCACCAGTGATGGAGCCCCGGGTTTCCTGGTGGCCTGAGACATGTCCTTACAGTACCTGGTGCCCAAGAACTTGTCCCTGTGGTGCTCGGAGGCTGGTGACATCTCCTCAGGGTGCCTGGTGACTGGGGATGTTTCCCGGGGCTGCCCAGTGACTGGCAATGTTTCATTGGGATCACTCAAGGCTGGTGACCTGTTTTCAGGGAACCTGCTGCACAGGAACACGTGCCTTAGCTACATGGTCACCAATGATGGCTCCCTGCAGTACCTGTTGGCCGGGGACATGTCCTTGGCATACCTGGAGGCCAGGAACTTGTCCCTGCAGTGCCTAGTGGCTGGAGACATCTCCCTGGGGACCCTTGCGCTTGGGGACATCTCATGGGGGAGCTTCGTGCCTGGGGATGTGTCCTTTGGGTGCCTGCTGGCTGGGGCCACGTCCTTGAGGTGCCCGGTGGACAGTGAGATGTCCCTCTGGCACTTGACTACTGGTAGTGGGTCTCTGGGGCACCTGGTGACCAGGGAGGTGTCCTCAGGCTGCCTGGTGGCCAAGACTGTGTCTCTCTGGTGCTTGGTTGCTGGTGATGGATCCTTGTGGTGCCTGGTGGCTGGTGACACGTCCCTGGGGGTCCTGGGGACTGAGGACACATCCTTAGGATGTCTGCTGGCCAGGAACATGTCCTTGGGGTGCTCAGCGACCAAGGACACATCCTTAGGTTTCCTGGTGGCCAGTGACACACCCCTGGGGCTCTCAGTGACTGGGCATGTGTCCCTGGGGATCCCAGTGACTGGCGATGTGTCCTTGGGATGCCTGGTGACCAGAGATGTGTCCCTGGGGCACACAGAGGCTGGGGACCTGCAGGTGCAAGGGACATGTCAAGTTTTGCAGCAAAGGGTTGGGTTGCAGGGCACCCATCTGGATGGGGGCACCCAGACTCACCGTGTCACTGGCGGGTGCCAGGCATGGGGTGGTCTCGGTGGTGTCACCGGTGACCTGGTTACACTGGAGGCCAGTGGAGTGCTGCCCCGATGTGGTTTTGGAGAGCTGAAGACCGGTAGCCTGCTGTCCATCATGGCAGCAGCAGTGTCACCCTCACGTCCCCTTTGCTGAGGCTGCCTGGCTGCCAGCCCAAAGTCTGTCCCCCACTCGCCTCCACTTCCAGCGACAGGGATGTGGCTGGGGCCAGCTATGAGCACTGGGGTGCTGTGCACTTGGTGCAGCTCTGCGTGGGGAATGAGGGACACAGAGCCATGGGCCATTACCCTGGTGTCCCCCGTGTCCCCCCGCACACCCCCCACACTCACCTCTCTTGTGAACACGCTCCCAGGGTGCTGGGTTTGGGGTGCTGGGTGAGGTATGCACCCCAGGGTGCCCCCCACCGCAGCACCCCATGTCCCTGAGGGGCGGTGGGTGCCCACCATGGAGGCTGCTGTGGTTGGGAGGTGTGGGGGGGCCAAGGCTCGGCCGCTCCAAGGAGAGGGCTGGAAGAGTAAGAGAAGTCAGGACACTCATGGAGCCAAGTGTGCCCTGTCCCCTCTGTCCTTGGGTCTCTGTGTCCTCAAGTTCTTGCTGCCTGCAGACAGGCAATGGGGGACACCAAGGTGGGGGTCCCATAGCACCGGGGGTCCCAGGCATAGGGTGGGGGTCTTGGCTACACTTTCCTAGTCCCATAGCACTCTGTGAGGGTCCTAGGCCTGGGCTGGGGGTGCTGTTGCAGCAGGTCAGGATTCCATGGAACTGGGTAGGGATCCAATGGCACCACATGGGAGGGATGCAGGTCCCATAGTACTTATGGGGTTTCCATGGCACAGAGTGGGGCCTCTATGGCACAAGGTGGGGGTCCCAACCCTAGTGTTCACTGAAGGGGGGAGTCCCATGCAGTGACTTGGAATCCCCGTCCCCACAAGTCTCACTGGAGGGGTGGGGGTCCCTGCCATCACTGCCCAGGAGTCGGCTGCTGAGGCTGCTGCTGCTGCTGAGGTTTTGAGGGGCACAAGTGGGTTTCCAAGGACCACCAAGCCATGGCGAATCACCAGCCACCAGCCTGCAGGGCAAGAGGTGCTGTCAGTGCATCAATCCCCACCACACCAGAGATCTGTCCTGTCCCCCACCCCATGGCCTCTCACCTATGGCGAGCTGCAGCATCCTGGCTGGCACGGCGCTGGCAGAGGAGGAGGAGGAGGGCGAGTAAGGCCAACCAGAGCATGGAACCAGCGGCTGCGATGACAGCAGGCTGCCGCAGCGCCTGGACCACCCTGCTGCTCCCTGCTGTCAGCCCTACAAGGGTCCCATCAGTGTCACTTCATGTCACCACTTTAACCCCCACCTGCACCCCACCTGCTCTCCATCTCCTACCCAGGACACCACACGTGGCATTGCTGGGAACCCCCAGCCCTGCGCTGTTGAAAGCTGCCACCTGGACACAGAATTCAGCCCCAGGATGTGGGAGGAGGGTTTCCAGGCGACGGGTGGCTCCGTCCACTGTCCTGTTGGTGGGGCGCTGCCAGCCCTCACCCATTGACCAGACCTGGCAGACACCAAGAGGATGTGTCCCCTTAGATGATTAGCCTTGATGGACCCTCTTTAATGGACCCCCTGCAGATGGACCTCATTGGATGGACCCCTTCAGATGAACATCCCTTGACAGACTCCCACGGATGGATTCCCCATGGATAGATTCACTTGGATGGGTCCCCTTATATGAATGTCCTTGATGGACTCCCCTTGGAAGGACCCCTTTGGATGGACTCCCTTGCATGCCCCTAGGATGGACCTCCTTGGGTGAATGCTCCCTGGATGGACTCCCATTGATGGATCCCCCTTTGGATGGACCTCGTTGGATGAATCCCCTAGGCTGAACTCCTTTGGATGAACTCCCTTGGATGCCACTAGACAGATGCCCTGGGATGGACCTCCACCTTGGCTGGCCCTTTTGGATGAACCCCCATGTTGAGACACCTCCTGTATAGAATCCTTGGATGGTTTCCCCCTTGGATAGACCCCCACCTTTGACAGGCTCCCTTTCTGGATGATTGCCCTTGGATTGACCCTCCTTGGCCAGAAGACCCCAGCCCTGCCCCCTCGCCCCATTGCCCCAAACCTGGTAGCCCCGGATGATGCCGTTGTGGGCTTCAGGAGGAGGTGGCTCCCAGCTCACGACCACGGTGCCGTTCCCTGTCTCAGTCTGGCTGATGGTGACGCGCTGGGGCGCTGCACTAGGCACTGCCGGGACAGGGATGCTGAGACCCCTGGGATCCCCAACCAACCTCCCCGTCCTCTACCCAGACATCCCCGGGGACACACGACGCACCTTCCTCAGGTATCCAGAGGTGTCTGCTGTTGCTGTCTGAGCCCTGGGTGCCTCCAGTGTAGGGTCGGACCTTGAACTCATACTTGTAGCCCCTGCGGAGCGCGGGGATGATGGCGCTGAGCTCCCTGCCTGCATCGTGTTGGATCCAGGAGGTGGTGACCGGGAGCAGGCTGCGGTACAGCACCATGTAGCCCACAGGCACTGGCACCGGCATCAGCATCTGAAGGGGATGGGAAGGATTCCAGGTTAAGGTGGGACATGGGGAGGTGTCCCATCCCACCCCTCCAGTGGGGGCAACTGAGCATCACACCAACCTGCCAGCGGAGCTGGACAGCAGCAGTGGGCAGCGCAGTGCCGTTGTCCAGGTGCAGCCGCACAGCCAGCAGGTCCCGCGGTGCAGTCTCCGGCTGGCCCGTTCCCAGCCGTTCTGTGAGGCAGAAGAAGGCTAATGGCAGCACCAGGCAGGACCAAGGTCCCCTGGCACCTGCCCAGACGCCCACCTCAGACACCTGTACATGGAGATCCTGATGTCTACCTGGATGGACTCACTCAAATAGACCCTTTTGGGCAGACATCCTTTGATGGGTCTGTCTTGCATGGACGCCTCTCGTATGGACCCCTCTTGGATGGGCCCCCTTTGATGTGTTGCCCTTGGGGATGTGGGACGGGCCCCCATGATACACCCCTGTGATATGTCCCTCTTAGATGGACCCTTTGGATGGATATCTCTTGCTCTATCCCCCTTTAATGTGCTTCCACCTTGCATAGATCCCCTTAAATAGATTCTCTTGGAGGAACCAGGTTGGCTGGATCCCCTTTAGGTGGGCGATCTTGAATGTATCCCCTTGGATGGACTCCCATCTCAATACATTTCCTTAGATGGATCCCCTTACATGGACCTTCTTGGATGGAACCCTTGGATGGATCCTGTTGGATGGATGTGTTTAGATGGACCTACCTTTGGAAATGCCCCCTTTGATGGATCCCCTTAAATGACTCAGCTGGATGGACCTTTATTTGATGGATGACGGATGACCTTGGGTGGACCCCCATGGACAGACTCCCCTTGGATGAACCCCTTTAGATGGACCCTGTTAGATGAATGCCCTTGCATGAACCCCGAGATGGCCCTGGGTGCCTGCGATGGTGGAGGCCACGGAGGTCCCATCACTGACCCTCCACGTGGAGGAAGGTGGTGGCGGCGGCGGTGCCCAGCTGGCTCTGTGCCGTACACACGTACGCGCCGGCATCAGCAGACGTCACGGCATAGAGGCGCAGAGTGTGCTCCCGGTCCACCTCGTGCCTGTGGGTCACCAGCTCTCCATCAGCCCCATCCCCACGCCAGGGATGGAACACCTCCCCCCTGCCACCACCTACCTGCCCCAGGGCAGGTCTCCGTGCTCCTTGTGCCACTGCACCTGTGGCGCTGGGTCACCTCGGGTGCTGCAACCCAGCTCCACGGTGCTGCCAGCCACTGCCACGGCGTCACTCGGGTGCCGCACAATGCTTGGCTTCTCTGCAGGAGGACATCAAGGACATGGCACCACGGCTGGGTGTGACGTGCCCACCACCCATGGGAGACCCTTGGCTTACCCAGCACAGAGACGCGGGCACCCCGGCTCTCCCTCTTGCCTGCCACATTGGCCGCCACACAGATGTAGAGACCGGAGTCGCTCCGTTGTGCCGATGCCACCTGCAACTTCCCCTTAGTGACCACGTACCTGTCACCTACCAAGTCCAAGGTCACCCCGTCCTTCTTCCAGGTAACGAAGGGTTCGGGGTACCCCAAAGGGGGGACACAATCCAGCTCCAGTGCTTGCCCCGCTGTGGTCACCAAATCACCTGGCTGCAGGCGGAAATTGTCCCGCAGCACTGTGGTGGGGAGGGCACATTGTGGGTGGGGGGAACAGGATTTTCTGGTATCTCCCCACCTGCATCACCCCCCACCAGGCGTCCTTACCAGCTGGAGTTTGGGGTGCCGTGGCCACGCTGGGGAGGCGGCAGCCTGTGGGGTGACAAGGAGGCGGGGGGATGCCAATAGGTGCCCCAAGCGGGCATGGTCTCAGGTCCGGGGTGGGGCAGGGGGCAGAGATAGGTTTGGCCCCCGTGGGCTGCACTCACCTCCGCGGTGCAGGGCGGCGAGGCAGAGCCCCAGGCCCAGTGCTGTCTCCCAGCCGCCCGCCATGCCGGCCCCGGCCAGCCTTCCCGTTTCCTCCCAAAATCCCGGTTTCTCCCTACCAGCACCGGGGCTGGATCCGGCTCCGGATGGGGGGGTACAATAGCCGGATGCGGGGGCCGGGAAATGCCGAAGGGGGGGGAAGGTGACGGTGAACACAAACAGCTCAGCCATCCTCTGGCAGTGGGAGTGCCTGGCCTGTGGTGGCACTGGCAGCACCCGGAGACAGTGGAGTGGGGGACACCAGCAGTTAATGAATTTAATTAGTCAGAATAAATTCCCCTTTTCCCTCGCCATGTTCAGAGGATTATAAATTACGAAGAAATGGGCTCACAGCTGAGGACACCATCAGTAGCTACCAGAGGGAACAGTACAAGGTCTCCCAAGCACTTCAAGTGCCTGTTTGAGTGCCAGCCAGGTGCATCGAGTTTGTGTGGTCTTAGCTGTCAGCCCCTTTTCATGTGTCCCCCCACCCTGGGGGGCCCCTGTCCCACAAAGACACCCAAGGGTGCCACCACCAGACGGGTAGTACGTTTAGTTTATTGGTTAGTAGTGCACCCCGAGCACTCCGGGGTGCCCCGGCACCCACCCCGGGTGCCCCAGGGTCCGGCTCGCTTGGCCGGCTGCTCTCTGCTTTTCATCCTAAACCTATTTCCCATGAAGGCCTGGGGAGAGACAGCGTTGTTTGCCCCAAAACCGGGGGATTTTCACAGAAAATCCTACCGTGGTGAAGGGGCAGTGCTTGGGCCAGGGCTTCCAGCCCGTGTTTATAGGACATGGCAGCTGGGGAGCTGGGGGCAGGGGGGAGCCCCCTGTTAAACCACCTGATGCATGTGTGCCCTTGGGTGAGCTTGTGTGCCAGTGCGTGTCCCGCTCCACGCGTGGGAGGTGTGCTCTTACACACGCGTGTGCGCGCACCATCGCTGAGCGTGCAGTGTGTGTGCTCCCTGTGCGTGTGTGCACGCTTCAAGCATGCCCAGCTGCTTTGTGCTCGCTCTTTCCACGTGCGCCACACACCCTCTGTGCAAGCACCGCACACGCATTGTTTGCACGCTCACTGCGGGCTCCACGCATGCCCTGTGCCAGCACTGCAGGTTCACTCTCACGCGTGCTCTGAGCACACTCAGCTGCTCGCTTTGTGCGCACTCTTTCCACACACACCATGCACACTTATTGTGAGCTTTGTGCACACACCCTCTCTGCTCACGCTCTTTGCACACTCGCCACATGCTGCATGCATGTACCACGCGAATCCTGCGTGCACGCTCGCTCCACGTGTTCCATGCACACTCTGCACGGGCACTCTCTGCACGGACTCTCTCTGCACACTCTGTGCACGCTCAGAGCGCACACCCAGTGCTGGCACGCTCACGAAGGCTCAGTGGACACGCTGCACACTCTGTACACACTCTGTGCACACTCTATGCAGTCTTAGCTGCACGCTCCAGGTGTGTTCTCTCCATGGGCTCCACATGCTCTCGTGCATGTGCACGCTCTGTGCATCCTCTCCTTGCACACCGCGTGCACACCAGCTGCGCACCCTCGTGCCTGCCCCCATGCACCCTACGTGCGCAGTCCCTGTGGCCTCCTGCACGCTCCATGCACGCTTTCTCTGTGCTGTGCTCGAACGCTCTCTCTGCATGCTCCATGCACACCCTCTGGCACACTCTCTCCGTGCACTGATTGCATGTTCGCTCTGCACACGCGTGTGCTTTCTGCATGCTCCCTGCACACTCGTCCCGGCGAGAAAGCCATTAAAGCGATGCCCCAGGAAGATGGGGGACAGAAGAGGGGAGCTCTGGGTGGGATCAATAGGGAATTAGTGACTTTACGCCGAGCGGAATGATGCCCAGTGGTGGGAGCAGGGCTGTGCCGGTGTCCCCGCTTGCTCGGTGGCGGAAGTGTGGCCGTGCTGGTGTCCCTGCTCGCTTGCACGCTGCCACCAAAGGGCGCGCAGTCCCCCCTGCTCAGGCACTGATCTCCACGGCGTTGGCCTCCTCCTGCTCCCGAATGACGTGGACGCCGGCAGTCCGCAGCAGCCGCGGAGCGCCGCGGGAACGTGCCGGCGAACCCGGTGGTGACCTGTGGGTTCGCGTCGAGGCGGGTGAGCGAGCTGGTGAGCGATGGTAACGACGAGTCGAACGCCCCACTGGTCCTGGCGAGCGACCGGCTGCTGGTACTGGCGAGCTGGTGTAACCTGGTTCAACTGTGCCGCGGGGTTCAGGCAGCGAATCCTCCTCCGCCTCTGGCGAGTCCTGCCAAAAGCCAAGAGTAGAAAAATGTGGGACATCTGCGAGACCCTGCGCTGGGATGCTGCCGGTGTGCTACTGGCGCTACTGGCTCTCACCTTATCTTTAAGGATGTACAAAGCCACTGGGTTCTTGCGCTCGTGCTCGCCGCTCCGTGGGATGCCTTCGGCTGCGTGGAAGCAAGGTGCTGCTCACCATGCCAGGAGCATTGGTGTTCCCCCAACCCGCCGCCGCCACGCTGAGGCCGGCACTCACCCTCGTGCTTCAGGCGCTCCTCATCCTGCTCAGCGTAGTCAGAGGTTGGCTGCGTCTCCGCTTGTCGCTTCTCCCTGGAAAGGAATGGGAGATGGGACAGCACTGGCCTCGTGTTAGAGGCAATGAGGGGACTGCCTACGGCTCATCCAGGGAAAGGTCAAGTACTGCAGGTAGGGAGAGTTGGGATGGGAT
>VWPU01016080.1:0-24082 GCA_013398955.1 Callaeas wilsoni
AAAATACACCTGCATTCAAAAAACACACCTTGATTCCAAGTATACACCTGGATTCCAAAAATACACCTGGATTCTAAAAATACACCTGCATTCCAAATATAGACCTGGATTCCAAAAATACATCTGCATTCCAAATATATACCTCGATTCTAAAAATACACCTGGATTCAAAAAATACATCTGTATTGTAAAAACACCCCTGCATTCAAAAAATACACCTGGATTCCAAAAATACACCTGGATTCCAAAAACATACCTGGATTCAAAAAATATACCCGGATTCAAAAAATANAACATACCTGGATTCAAAAAATACACCTGGATTCAAAAAATACACCTGGATTCCAAATATACACCTGCATTCCAAATATAGACCTGGATTCTAAAAATACACCTGGATTATAAAATACACCTGGATTCAAAAAATACACATGGATTCTAAAAATACACCTGGATTCCAAGAATACCCCTGGATTCCAAAACCACTCCTGGATTCCAAAACCAGCCCTGATTCCAGACCCACGCCTGGGTTCCCAGAGCTCTCCTGCTCTGCCCAGCCCTTTGAGGCCGTTCCTCTGTGCCTGAGTAAGAAGAGAGAGAACTTCTGCTGCTGCCAGGGAAATTTGGATGAAATCCCCACTAACGAGGGGAACGAGCAGTTAATTTGGAGCCATCCCTGTCAGTTCTGTCCCAGTCTCTGTTCTGTCACTCCAGGCTGCACCCGCTTGGTTCTGTTGGAACTGAGCCTCAGGAAAGGGGACAATTTACCTTAAACTTACCTTAAATTTACCTTAAACTTACCTTAAATTTACCTTAAACTTACCTTAAACTTACCTTAAATTTACCTTAAATTTACCTTAAATTTACCTTTTAAATTTACCTTAATTTTACCTTAAATTTACCTTTTAAATTTACCAAATGATTCCCCTCCACTAAAACAACACTAAAGCAAGTTTATGGCTGTGGAGCAGCTGTGCCACACAGCAATCCAGCCACCTCTGCTTTATTCCGTGGCCATCATTATTTATAAATAAATTCAGTAATTAAGGTTCAGTTTGATGACCTCGAGCAGCCCCTGGGGTTCGCTTTTCCCCTCTTGGGCAGCTTGAAATGCACCTTGGGTATCCTGAATTATCCTTTTGGTAATTTGAGAATCATTTAGCGGGAAAAATCCTGCAGCTGACACAAATTCCCACATGAGATTAGGATCCAGAAATGATGGAGACTCATTTGATATTTAACAGCATTGTTTTACATTTAATATTTTAAAGCAAACACCGCCAATAAAACTTAAAAAGCCCAAATCAGGAGAATCAACCCCCCCCAGCCTTCCCTCCTAACTGCAAACAATAAATCACGGCGGTTAAGGAGTTTTAAGCCATAAAACTGCAAATCAGGCATTTTGTGCTGCAAATCGATTTCTATTGAGAGCTCTCCCTCCGTGCAACTTCATTTGGAGCTGCCAGGGGTTGCTAACGGAGTTTGCAGCATCAAACACGGGTGACAGGAACTCATCTGCCTCCGTGGGGGCAGCCCTTGCACCTGCAAGAGAAATGGAATTTTGGGGTGGTTTTTTTTTGTTTTTTTTCCCCTAAATGCAAAGCGGGTAGAATAGAAAGCAATTTGTGCAGAATTGAAGTGCAAGTTAAAGTGCTGCTGCAATCCATCTCCAAAAGTTCAGCTCTGCTATACTTGAATTTTTCTTTTTCATTTGTTTTTAGCATTTATTACAGCAGGGAATGATGATGCCTTAGGAAGGGGAGATTTAGTGCCGTGCAGGAACAGGAGCAGGCCAGAACCAGGAGCACTTGTGCTGTCTGATGCCAAATAATATCTTTGCCTGATTCTAAAATGCACTAAAAATAAAAGCTCTGCATTCATGCACTACATTAGCACTGAAAAGGAGCCCCAGAGAACATCTCATTTCTGCAGCGTGGATTATCAAGCTGCCAAGAAAGAACTACTGCAAACTGATTTTATGATGCTTGTTACCGGCTGATAAAATTTATGTTGTCACGCAGCAAACAAAGATTCTTAATACTTGGATAAAATAGCAGTTGTCATAATGAAATCAGGCTGCCTGGGAGCCAAAATAAAACAAAAACGGAAGGGAGACGGTGCTTTAGACAATTTTGGGAGTTCAGTGGAGACAGAAAATATTAAGGCAGACCTGAACTCGTTCACCTTCTCATCACAGACAGATTGGATCAGTGGGTACCTGGCTGTTTGCTCCTTTGGTTCCTGCCTGCAGAGAAGGGACGGGTTCAGGACTGCCAGGAAGGAGCCGTGGCTGGATAATTCTCATTCTGCCTCCTCGGGGAGGGGACAGCAGCCATGAGAGGGCTCGTGGCTTCTCTGGGTGAATTAATTACAACGCTCACGCATTTGAAGTTAATCACCCGGCCCAGGTCCTTCTCTGGGTTAGGAATGCCCTGCTCGGGCTCTTCCAAGGAAAAATGCTGCACAGAAAATCCTGCTGCAGACACTGCGGGTACCGAACTTTTACCCGGAATTTCCTCAAGGCCAGAATGATTTCAGACACTGAAATTGCTATGGAAATTTATGATTTCTATGAAATCTTGGCCCCACAGGAGAATTGCATCACCAGCTTTGGTGGAGACATGATTTCCCCAAAGTTCATTGTTTATAATGCAGAATGTGCCTAACAAAAGCCCATACAGGGACTTGTTCCTGTTTTCCCTGAGGTGCAACTTGGGTGCAAAGTTGTTTTAATCCACCTGCACGAAGGATGCACGGACACCCCTCACCATCCTCTCTGCTCGTGTGGGAGCCTCACATGCACACAAAGACATTTACTCACTCCATAAAGTTTATAAAGCCATCACCGAATATAATTAAAGGTGTATTTTCTTCCAGCTGATCTTTTTAAAGTGGGTCATCATGTTGATTTAAGTAACTGCAATGGTGCCTGTGAATGTTTAATGAAAATAAAGGCCAGTGAGGAACAAGCACAGACAATTTATTGTCCCATTCCCATTTCACCGAGGTTCTTACTCTCAGCTACAAAGCCACTTTTAGAAGTCATAATAAGATCATTTCCTCTCCTCTCCCCTTCCCCTACCCTTTTATTCCGGGAAGATTAAAAAGAATAAAAGGGCCTGGCCATAAAACCTGGAGGGGATGAGATTCACTGCGGCTCCGGTGCCTGCTCAGCCTGCGGAGCGCGGCTCAGACCCTGTCCCTGGAATTGTCACATTCCCAAGGACTCCTGAAACACGACCCCGTCACCACCTCACAGAAACCAACCTGAAAGCAGTGATGAAGCAGAGGGGTTTGGGTTTCCAAACCCTATTTTTGAGCCACCACTCTGGGGTGTTTATATGGAGTTCTTTCTCACCGGCCCCTCAAAGAGCGGCGTAAAAGCCAAAGTAAATTATTTCCTCCTCCTCCAGGGGTGTGCACAGAGGAGTGGCAGCAAACAGGAATCAAGTTTTACGTGTGCCAAGTCACCGAAGGCTCTGAATTAAAAGAGCAAACACAAAAAAAATGAAGATTTTGTGATGTGACTGAAATGACAAGGAAAAGTTGGGCAGGGCTGGGAGTAGCCTGGGCTGCTGGAAGGTGTCCCATGGCACGGGGTGGGACTGGGTGAGCTTTAGGGTCCCTTCAACCCAAACCATTCCATGATTTTTGGATTAAACACCACCCCAACACCTCAATATTTCCATCAGCCACACTGGTGAGAATCCTGAGAATTCAGTGTGACCAGATGGAGATCTCACTGTGGTGAAGGAGGGATGTTAAACCCCACATTTACCTTTGGGCTCCTTCATTTGGAGTTATTTGAGCCTAAATTTTCCCATAAACTGTCAAAAATCAGCATCACGTAAGAGATTTTCAGTAAACCAGACCAATTTTTGCTGAGAGATCCATTAATGGTTGTTATTAAGCACAGGAACACAAAGGAGCATTTGTTGAATCACAGGTGAAGTGGCCTTTTCATTATGAGCTTCATCTGCCACCACTGACAAAAACAGGGGCCAAGATTGAGCTAAATTGGGTGTTTCTGACCAAACACCAGTCTGGCAGGGCTGCAACAAAAAAAAAATAGACTGATTTTTTATTAAAAAATAAAAAGATAAGGTCTGTCCAGGACAAGGTAATACCCACGAACCATCATCTCTGAAAGAGCAATGGTTCTCCATACTAAAGCACTGGTTCAGCTATAGAAAATTCCCATATTTATGCACGTTGCAATATTCCCAACTGCAGGAAATGCCCAGGGAAGGAATTCCAAGGAATCCTGTCCCTCCTGAAAAAGCTGCCAGAGCTCCAGTGCCTCACCTTGCAGAGCTCAGAGGGGCGGCAGCTCCGGGTGTGTCCCCGGGCTGTGAAATCCTGATTTGTTGGTGGCTGCAAACCCTTGAAAGAAACGTCATTACCGCTGCAGTTTGCTTTATGAGCCCCGAGTCAAGTTTGGATTGTTACAGGGGTTTTATGGACGTCTCTGGCACAAGCAGCAAACCCGGAATCTGGATTGAAATGACACTCGTAAAAGGCAGGTATTTACTGCTCTCTCTGTTCCCACCACCTCATAAACCGGGCTCCCCTGACCTGAGGTGTGTTTGAGATTTAAAGGCGACAAATCCCAGCGAAGATCCCGGAGCAGAAGGCTCTGAGACATTCCCAGCCTGGCAAAGGCACCCAGGGAAGCTCTGGAAGAGCCACTGCCCTTCCAAGAGCCCTTCCCTTCCCTGGCAGAGGGGCTCAGGGGAAGAAGGGATCACCTCAAAACTCTGCCTGCAGCGCCTGACACAGAACCCCTTCTTTGGGTTGGCTTCCCAGGAAATTAGGAATTTATTTACCTTTTTCCCTAAAGGAACAGATGCCTCAAACACACACTGGGAGTCCCTCACCTCAAAAGGCTTCAAGCAGCTTCTTGTGGAACCCTTGACGCAGAGCTGGGGAAAACCCATCGTCACCAGTCAGATTACAAAGCAAGCACGTTTTTAATGCCACTCCTGCACACTGGAGCCCGTGTTGGTTCCTGAACCAAGTGCAGGACTGAGGCTCCCATTCCAAATTGTGCCATTTCCAATATTTATCTCTGGCAAGGAGCTCGAGTGACAGGAATTCTTCTCCCAGTCTGCCAGGTTATTTATTGGGTGGCCTCAGGGAAGGTCACTTCCCCTTCCTTTTCTCACTGCTTTATTTATTTACTGCATACATGTTATGTATAAAATGTTATTGGCTTCCTTTGAGAAGTTTTTTGAGGTCTGGGAGTGAAAAGCAGGTGCTGTTGGTGTTCTCAGGTGAGTTGTTCGTCTGCTCCTGTCAGACAATTCTCTCCTTTTTTTAAGGGGAATTCAGGAAAAATAAAACATTGGCATTTGCGCGACTGGCACTCGCCTTGAAAACAAACACCATTCTTCGTGGTTATAAAAATAAACACAAACAGTCCTCTTGTGTTCCACAGGGGTGAAGAGAATCATCTCCAGTGGTGGCTGGGGCTGGGCCTGCAGGCTCCAGCAGCTTCTCTAATGGCTTAAACCAACAAAGCAAACAGAGATTCCTCCAACAGGGATTCCAACAGCACCATTCCCAAAATCTGATGTAGCCACCCGCTCCCTGCAGCCAAAAGCAGCAGCAGAGCCCCTCAGGTAACCAGACCTGGGATGGATCAGACCCACCCAGGTCCCTCATCCCTTCCCTGGCCCTACACTCAAACGAAGAAATCTCTTTAAGGCTCCTTCTCATAAAGAACCAGTTTAAATAAACATCCCAGCACTAGGAACAGGTTCAGACTCAGGTGCCCTCCCTGTCACAGCTCCTGGCACAACCCTGGGCCAAAAATCAAACATTGTCCTTCATCAGCTGCTTATAAACACCCGTATTTTCTATTCCCCATCCTGACATTTAAGAGAATGAAACCCTCTAATCCCTTTCATAATTTTAGCAGCAGCACTCAGAGCAAGAAGGCAGCAGGAAAAGAAAATGGTCAGGGTGCCCTGATATCTGTCCAAAGGGGCTGCTCCAATTCCTGTGCAGGGAAGATGAAATATTCCAAGCATTCAAGGGAATGTGACATAAGTTTGGCCTCTTTATTTCAAGTTTTCATTAAATAATGATAAATTACCGTGAAAAGTCTGTGGAGAAGATGGATTCTCACACCAGTTATAAGCATTGGCAGGCAGTTTAATCAAATTAATGTAAGAGATGATTTGAAATATTAAATCTAATATTTACATGTGGCTGACACACGTTGAGTTTGGGCAGCTTTGAACTGGTTTTAGGTTGGATTATTGAAAGAAAAGCAAGATCCACTCAATGAGGTTTAGGAGAATTGGGCACCCAGTCGCCAGGATCCTTTTTTTGGAAAATCCCAAGCTAAATAAATCACCTGCTGAAGGCCTTTTCAGGAGCTAGCAGAGAGCAGGGACCTCACTCGTTTTTCTCTGCTATTACCAGCTGTGAAGCTGTGAGTGCCAGCGGGACAGGCTGAGCTCACTCAATTAGAAAATCGTTCTAATTTTTCCAAAGAAAGGCAGAACCCTTGGGTGAAAAACCCGGGGATTTTGACTCTGCATTGTCATTTTGCTGCTCTTTTGTTTTTCTTCCCTTCTCTAAGGTGCAAGTGAACAGAATTAGGGCGCAGCCCTGCACGATAATTTGCAGAAATCCCGTTAAAAAGCTGAATTTGCTGGAGTAGAGGAGTGGGAGGAGCAGAGCCCCCCAATCCAATGGGAATCCAGCTCCCCTTGGCTCAGGGCTGTGGTTCCTCAGGCCCTTCCAGGATGAGGGACGGCAGGAGCAGGACATGCTGAGCAGGAGCTCACTCAGCACCCCTGAAATACCTGGAATTATAAAATCCGCATTTAACTTCGGGGTTTTTCCTGCTGCACAGAAATAAACTGATTTTCTGGGAAGTTTTGGGGAAGTTTTGACGTTTTTCCACACCCAAACACGCACATGAGAAAACAGAACAGGCTGGAAAAGCCATTCCTTTATCCCCAAATCACACCCTGGGGAGGTGAAATAATTAAAAATAAACAAGCAAACAAAGCAGAGAAGTTGGTTTGTGCAGTACCCTGCAAATCTCCATGGCAGATTTGGGGAAAAACCTCCCCAGTTTGGCCCAGTGTGGGGAACTGGCACCTGCTGTCCTCTGGCAGGAGCTCATAAACCCCCAGTGCTCCCTGAGGAGGAAGGGCAGCCAATTATCCGAATAAATTGTGACTGGAACACTGAAGATCATTTTATTCTTGCCTGGAGGGGTTTTTGAAGCTCTCCCTATGAAATTGTCTCGTAAATAATTCACTGGAAGTGATTTACATTGGGGGGAGCAGCTTACAAGGGAGAGCCTTTCAAAAGAGTGTGTTGTCAGAAGTTATTTAAATTAATTTAATCCTAAATTCCGAACAAATTGAGTTAGATCCAGTTTCAATATCAATTAACGACGGCTGGTGATTTCTTTGTGTGTTAAGTGCATAGAAAGGAGGTAACGACATAATTTCCTCCTCCACTCCTAAAAAGCCACCAATAAAACAAAAATCCATCTCTTCACCCCCAAATAGTTGTGGTACAATTAAAACTTCTGCAGTGGACACAGGAAAAAAAAGCCCAAGTGTGGCTCCATTTAATTAAGAAACAATCAGAGCAGAAGGAGAGCAGCCAGTCCTAAATCTGATCATTTCCTTCCCGTTCTGGGCAACGGAACAGCAGAATTTATTTTTAAGTCTTCTGAATTTCACCTTGGGAGAATTTAAACCGAAAAGGCAGAAATTAAAGTGACTCACGTTAAGCAGAGAGGCTGAGAAGTCCCAGCGGGCTCCAGATCTGCAGCTCAGCGCAGGCGCTGCCCAGTCCGGCTCTGGGTGTGAAACTGGGAAGGTGTGGGATGAGGCTTTGATTCCTCAGCCGCTGAAGGAATGGGACCAATAAAACACTTAACGTTCATTCGGAACCTCTGAGTGCCAGCACAGACAGAGGCAGCTTCAAAAATGTCCCTAAGTTCATTTGGAACCTCTGAGTGCCAGCACAGACAGAGGCAGCTTCAAAAATGTCCCTAAGTTCATTTGGAACCTCTGAGTGCCAGCACAGACAGAGGCAGCTTCAAAAATGTCCCTAAATGGTTTGTTTAAGAGAAAAAAATGTATTCCAGGGAGTAAATATCAGCTATTTGAACACACTCTGAAAAATGGAAAATACATTAAATAAACCTAATTTATGGCGATTGTCTGACTGATTTTCCTGTACAGATACTTTTCATAAGGACAGAAATATTTACAAAACCAGCTCGGGCCCATCTCCTGAGGGCACCTGAGCCTCGTGCGGAGCTCTCTGCTGATATCAAACCCTGTAGGGTTTGATCACCTGCAGGGTGACTTAGAACCCCCTAAATTAAAGCCAGGTCTGAAGGAGCCCATTTCCACTTGCCACAAGCCACCTTTTATCAGCTCAGGGTGCACCTTGGACACCCGGGGGCTTGGGGCAGCCTCGGGGCGTTGTTGTCCCAGGAGCCCAGTGGGAGAACCCGCGTTCCGGGAACTCGGAGCGAGCAGGAATTCTTGGGGAATTGGGCTTTTTTTGCTCCTTCATACACAACGAAATGCTTTTTCTTCAAGTGCCTCGTGGAGTTTAACAGGGAAAAACAGGTGGGAAAGGAGCAGTAATGCTGTGTTAATTCCTGTTGGAGTTTCTGTGTCTCCACAGTGAAGGGAGCTGGTGGGAGGTTGGATCAATTCCATCCCAAACTAAGCTTGCCTTGTTCCTCTGCCTCCTTTTTTTTGGGTTTATCCCAGGTTTTATTGGCCAAGCAGGAATGCTTAAATCCCAGCAGGTTTAACAGGGATCCAGGATGACTCCAGAGGGGCAGTTCCATGTAGTGCTCACGTACAGGTGGGGGCTGGTGCCTTTTCACAGGAGCAAACAAGGATTTTTTCAAGTCCAGTGGGACAGCAGCTCCTCACATCCTCCTGGAGGGAATTCCTGTGGTCAGGAGGGACCAAAAGGAGCTTGGGGGTGACCCTATTCCTGCATTTGGGAATGCGCAGAGAGGCTTTCCCCGCTCACTCACAGCATTGTCCCCCTCTGCTTCCACCCGAGGCAGAAAAGAGGCAGCAGGTGCCGTTTGTGAGGAAGAGAAGCGCTGGGAAGAAATTAAAACAAGGAACCAGAGCTGCTGAAGCAGAGGTTTGAGGCTGATCTGACTCCGGCAAAACAGGAATATTTAATCTAACTTTTTCCCAGGAATATTAATCTACTTTTTCCCATTCCCCAAGGGAGAATCCCGGCTCCTGGGCTTTCCTGGCGTGCCCAAGGCCCCTTCCAGCAGCTCTGCTGCAGCTCGAACTCCAGCCATTGGTTTTGAAAACCTCTGGCTGCAGCTTGAACTCCAGCCATTGGTTTTTAAAACCTCTGGCTGCAGCTTGAACTCCAGCCATCGTTTTTGAAAATCTCTAGCTGCAGTTCGAAATCCAGCCATCGTTTTTGAAAACCTCTGGCTGCAGCTTGAACTCAATCCACTGTTTTTGAAAACCTTTGGCTTCATTCCTGTAAAACAGTTTGAGTGTATTGACTGGGGTAAATAGCAATTAGTTAAAAATGTATTTAAATATTCCTGGTAAGTTGAATTTCTCCCAGCTAAGGCAGAACACGGTGGTGCCTCCCTCCTCGCTTAGGTCCTGGTTGTTCCTTTTTGTCCCTCCCACCGCTCATTTCCTCCCACTGTCCAAGGTCCTGGTGGAATTGGGGCAATCCTTTCTAAAGCTGGAGAACGGATGGGAGGGAATCTGCATTTCCCAGGGCTTGGAGCTCCACTCCTGAAGGGCAAATCTGCCGCCTGCAGTGTTTGATAATGGGGAAACTTGGGCCTGGGGCTTTAGGAAATAATGCTCTGCTACTAATCCTAATCTTTAGATGGGATTAGACGACGGACATTACAGATTTTAATGCTGCAGTAATCACAAAAGTGGAACTTTTAATAGAAATTGTCTAAAGCTCTTATCAAATATATGCTCTATTATTTATACCCAAAGTCCCAAATCCATATTTTATGCAACTTCCAATTACTCTTCGAACAGAGCCCTTATTAATTTAAAAGCAGCGATACTTGATCAACTTTGAACCCAGCAGATGGCTCAGCTTTGTGACCACACGTTAACTCTTTCCAAGTTGTTCCAGGCACTTCAGAGGTTTTCAAACCACACCACCCTTGGCAGAACTGGTTCTCTCCATGCTGAAAAAAATAAAATGTGGGGTGCTCAGGTGATGCCTGAAGTGGCAGCTGCAGGTTTTGGAACAGAGCTCCGCGTTTAGAAGAGTTTTGGTGGAACACAGAGAGCAAAAGGAAGAGATTAAGCAAGTGGAACAAGAGAAAATGTTGAATTCTGCCTTATAAATAAATAACAAGAAAAAATGTAACAGAGTCGAGACAAAATTCACATTATAAAGAGCAGCAAGAGCAGCTCACACTGAGGAGTTCAAGGCGAAGTTGATTTTTAAAATATTCCAGGTCGACTCTTGAACCTCCTGTTCAGTAGAACCAGGGGGAAAATGTTCTCTTCTGTCTCTAATGCACAGCAAAAATTTCTGGTCAGATCTTGACCTGAAACTGACCCAAAACCACAATAAAAAAAAGCTACCCGAAGGAAAAGAACTCAACCCATGGAAAATCTGAATTAGCAGCAGCCACTGGTTGCTATTGGGTTGTGAAGAAAGGCCTGGGCAGCCTTGCAAGGAAGTTTTGCAGCTCTGCATTCAACCTGAAAAAAAATTAAAGATACTTAAAAACACTGTCATTACATGTGAGAAAATAGAGTCAAAATAAAGAATTGCTGATTAAGGCAAGAGCTGGAAAGCAGGAGCTCAAGGTTCCTTTCCCTGCACTGGTTTTAACTTCCAAAAAAGATTTTTCAGCCAACTGTTTATTCCAAAAAGGATTTAAATCAAAAAAAAGGGAAACAATTCCTTGTTGTGTTTATACTCAGGAGCCTTAAACTGAATAGAAACTGCCAAAAGAGCAAGGGAAGAAATCACACCCCATTTCCAAAAGCAGGGTTTTTAACCCAAAGCCCACAGGAGAAAAAGCCACGGTGCTTATGAAAATTCCTTACTCTGGAAGTTCAGGATGCTTTCAAAATTTTCTTTCCAAGGTCTTCTACAATTGTCTCAAGTTTCCCCTTCTCTCCCTCTCAGAAGAAAAAATAACGAAATCCCAGCCGAGTTTTGACAAACAAAGATTGAGAGGTGAAAATCCTCTTTGGGAGGAAGATTCCCCGGGTCGGGAGAGCTGCAGCTCCCACGGAAATGAAGCAATAAAACTTCCAGGTGTGTTAAAACCACACCAGGAGCGTCTGGTTCAGACTTCTGAAGGATCCTCCATCATCTAAAGTGGTCCTGGAACCATCAAGAGGAGGAAATCCCCAAAAATGTCACATTTAGAGATCATTTTGAGGTGCCAAAGGTGCTAAAATGGGCTGGTGTGGAGTTGCCTTTCCTTGATAAAAGAAGGTTCCTTGTCTTTTATCACAAATATTCCTGTTCTTAGCAGAATTAGGGAAGAAATACACGGAGAGAGTGGAGATCCTTCCACAAACTGAGAAAAACGAAAGCACCTTTACCTCGTATTTTGTCCTGACTGTTAAAATAAAATAAATTAACCTCAGATCACTTTGATTTCGACCTCTGGTTTGTGTCTGTCAGCAAACAAACAAAGGTCACTGCAGAGTGTGCAGATAATGCCGAGTTCAGCTGGTGAAAATATAAGAATAAATATAAATGAGCCTGGAGATTAGAAGAAAATCCTGTCTGAAAGGCTTATTAGGAGTAATTTGTTATGTTTTCCTCCCAATTACTGGAATTAATAACAATAATATCTCCTCTACTCCCAGGATTAATGGGAGGTGTTTTCTTCCTTGGTGAATCCTTGTTTTTCAGCAGGGAAGTTTTTTCCAGGCCCCATTTTAAGAATTTGTTCCATTAGGGAAGCTTCAAACATGGAAATGGATGAAGTGTTAAAAGTTTATGTGGAAAATGATGGATCTAGAGATACACAGAAATAATTAGAATATAGAGATACGTGGAAATAATCTATCTTCTTTTTGGTTCAACAGATGAATATTAATTTTAAGAAAAGAAGCCAGAGAGAGGAAATAAAACAAAATAAAATAAACAATTTTTTTAAAAAAAATAATTGCAAATATTAACTTGAAGATCACTTGAAATAAATAAATAAAACATCCATTAGCTTTGTCACATCCTTAAGACAAATGTTACAGCAATGGTAATTGTGCAATTAAATTACCAGGCTTTTCCATCTCCTTGATTCATTAATGTTCAAAATGCAACCCTGTTGCAGCAAATATGGAATTAATAAGGAGTGGGCTTATAAACCACATTTTTGTAATTTATTTGCCAGTTCATTGAGTAGAAACAATAAAACAGGACTAAGAAAAGCAGCACAGGGAGCAGTGGGGTTTTTTCTGTCTATCCAGGCAATTTCCCCAAAAGTGATGGATTACTTTGTGTTTGTTGGGGTTTTGCCATTAGCACTCAGAATATTTATTATATTAGAGGGAAAATGAGAGAATTAATGAGAACTTCTCCACGTGCCGGGGCCAGGCTGGAGGTGACATTAACTCTGCCCTCTCCCCATCCCTGCTCCAAGGGGACTCTAAGTTCTCCACCCCGGAAAACTCCAAGTTTTCCATCCCTGCCACTTCCCCAGGGAGGAACAACACCCAAACCTGAGCCTGAATTGCTTTTTTTTTTTTTAAATTTCAGATTACACCTTCCCCTGTCCTCCCTCTCCCTGTTCTGTGGGAGGAATCACAATTCCTGCTTCCAAACAGGAAAAGACTCGGGGCAGACCTCCAGATCCACAAAAGGCACCTGGATATAATATATTCTCCAAATCCCTCTGAAATATGGTAAATTTTGAGAGTAATCGAGGTGCAAAAGCATCCAATAGCAATGGGAGAAGTACAGGATAGGGAAAAATCCCTCTGGAAACGGGAATGGTCCTCCACAGTCAGAGCCCACACGTTCAGTGCTCAAACACTGAGGTTTTGAATGAGAATTTCAATTTAGGAGACGGGAGAACTTTGATGAAATGCATCTCTGTCCCCTGTTTTCAAGAGGGAAATCTTCCAGATCCAGTTGTGCTGGAACAAGGAGTTTTCATCTCCTGAAACTCTTCCACAGCAGTGGCCGAGCACCACCCACATCCCTGAGGGAGGACAAAAAGGGTTTCTGTTAACTTTGCTCCCCTTTTGAGGGGAGTCAATAACCCTGAAGGAGCCCTACAGCAGATTTGGGGCTCTGAGAGCTCTGCAGGAGCAGCTGTGCCGAGCTTTTGATGCTGGAGCCAGTCGGTAACAGCAGCAACATCTGGCAGGGGCACAGCTGGATGTGAGGAGCGCATTGCTCTCCACCCCGAAACGGGGCAGAGGCAGAATTTTGGGCTCTTCCCCAGCTCTGCTGGCCTGCTCTCGCTCCAGTCCTCTGCGAATCCCTGCAATTCCTCCAGCCAGAACAATCCATCACCTTCCCCGTCTGGATCCGCGCTGGTGGGAGGCGATGGCAGCCCAGGTAATGAGGCATTAATTCTAATCAAAGACACTCCGTGTTTCCCATTCATTCATGGTGTAAATAATAAAAAACAGCCCTTTGCCACATGCTGGGGGTCTGCTGGGGTGATCAGCCTGGAAGTGCTTCCCTCTGAGGAGGTGTGGGTCCTGATGGATGGAGGGGCAGCACAGGCACAGGAAATCCCTGATCCTCCCACCCTCGGCTTTCTGTGATCTGACAGAGATAATCAGAGTGATTGCCCTGGTAAATCAAATTGTGGGGAGCTGAGCTAATGCGGAAGGCCAGGGGAAATGCTCTGTGCTGTTTGCAGCCAGCCTGTCTTGGTTTTGCTCCTCTGTGGGTTGGAATTTCCTCTCCTTCCTGAGAATTTGGAACCCAGGAGCCCCAGGGTCCAGCAGAGTGAGCATCAAACAAATGTCCCCTGCCTGGACAGCTCTTGATTGTATTTAAAAAAGGTACAGAGAAGGTTCTGGCAGCTGGAAAATGTCCAGTCTGCAACATGGAACAAAGAGAATTCCAGGCTGATTTGGGGTGGAAGGACCTTAAAGCCCATCCATCCCACCCCCTGCCATTCCCTGGGTGGGATTCGGTTTTTCCATGGTTCAGCTGACAGATTTTGTTTGAAAACTTCATCCTGAGAAGTCATGGATTTCAGCTTGAATTCCTCCATGCAGATGCTCTTAGCAGTTTATTTCAGTGCCTCCAAATACATTGTCTGGACTCAACCTGGAATGAAAAGAAGTTGTCCCCCTGGTTTTTATCCTTAGAGACTTGCAAGGGTTAAGAAAATTCGACTAACAACATAATTCGAATTATCTGCTTATGAATGTATACAAGGAGAAATATTCCAAATGAAAAAGGTTCAGAGCTGTCACAACAATCCTGGCTCCATGAATTCTGCAGTTAGGGATATAAATGGGACATTTTGGGGATAGGGCCTGAAGGATCTCACAGTGGGTGACGCAGAATCAGCTCCTCTGGAGTCACCAATGCCGTGAGATAAAACCCAAACCCAAGAAAAAGCTGATAACCAAAGTTCAGAACCATTTGAAACGGGCACTTCCTGCAGCAATGAAAAAAATTTGACAAGCTGGCTGAAAAGGTGATAGAAGTTATGGCAACACAACCAAAGTTTGTGTATCTAAATTAGCGCTGTCTGATAGGAGAGCTCACCGTAATAACGTCCTAATAAAGATATTCTGACTCCAGAGAGATTTACAGCAACAGAGCTGCAGACCAACAGGGCTCCATTCTCCAGCATTCCACCCCAAAAAAGCCAGCATAATCCACAGAAGCAGAAATCAAATTGGTGGGAGGCCAAAGGAAGGGTGTCAGAATTCGCCATTAGCAAAAACATTGCTCTTTCCACGGAGCAGTTTTAAAAATAAACAGTTTATAGCTGTGTGTTAAGAGGAGCAGGCAGATTTCAGCAGGAAAACCCTGCTCCCTGGATCCCTGCCAGGCTGCTGGCTGCATTAGGAAGTCATTTGAAATATTAATCCAGCAGTTTATCCTGGACAGTTGTGCAGACACGGAGCTCCAGCCTCGCTGAGTGTGCCAAGTTCAACCCCGGCTCCCAGGAGAGCCTCTGCTGAGCAGGACTGGGAAGGGGAGAAAAAGGGAAAAAAAACCCCAAAAAAGCACAAAGAAAAATTGCTGCTTTGAAGGAAAAAGGGAGAGACAAAGGTTCAAAAAGATCTGAAGGGCCTTTTCTGTGTCTGTCTGCCTTCGGAGCGCCAGAGTTCAGCAGCCTCTCACAGAGCCAGCCAGGGCTGTCACCTGTCGCTCGTGTCACCCCCTGCCTCACCCACCCCTTCCACCGCCCCGGGCACAGAATTCTCCTCAGCAATTCTGCACCTCCAGGAAAAATGGAATATCTGCCACAGGTAGAGCGAATCCAGTGCCGGAAGAGATTGGGACGTAGGGACAGAGCTCTAGGGAATGTTATGGGAGCAAACAGCACTACCATGAGAGGGGAGGATTCAGCTACCCCAGCCATCGGGGAGCTTGGAAAAGCCTCTTCCAAAGCCACTCCTGTTGCAAAACTTTCACGGATTTTAATGAGAAGTTCACGTACAAATCCTTAAACCCACCCCTGCTTTGGTGCCTCCGCACCGATTTTTAATTTACAGGTAGGAAATCAATGCCTTTTCCAAACCGTGCAGTGCCAGCGGTGGCAGAGCAGTTTGGGACACTCCAGGGCAGCGATGAGCAAACCCCAGAGACCCCGAGCCTGGCTCTGGTTTAGGGCTGCTGCCCTGGAGGGCACCTTTGCAGGTGCATCCCCTGGTGCCAACAGCCCCAGCAGGCGGCTCAGGAATGCCGTGATTGTTCCCTGGAAACCTTCACGGGCAGGGGGAAAAGCTGTCAAGCACTCTGAGCGCTACCTGAGGCTCTGCTGCTCCTCCTGCCATCCTCCCCCCGGGCACAGCCAACCCAGACATCCCAAATGCCCTCAGGATGCCCCAGGACGCGCGGGATCCCGGGATGGGCTCGGAGCCCACGGTGCTAAAACCCACCGAGGTCGTGGTTCAGTCCCTGCATGGGCCATTCAGGTAAGAGCTGGGCTTGCTGATCCTTGTGAATCCCTTCCAGCTGGGAAGATTCTGGGATTCTGATTTGCCCTGTGAGGGCCGAGACCCCTCTCCAAGGAAGGAGAAATCCACTGTGGGATGAAATCCATGGCAGGATCCCTCTTCCCACAAGTGCACCACACTCTCTGGGGCTCTCTCTCCCTCTCTGTCCTCCCTCCCAGCCTGTTTGCTGCCAGGAAGAGCAGGAGACAACCCAGATTCCAGCTGATGGAAACAAAAGGTACAGCTGGGAGTCCTCCACAGAGTGCTGACAGTGGGAATGATCATCGGCCAGGAATAAAGCTGCTCCTGGACCTCCACAAACTGCTCTGGAGTGAACAAATGAACACAAACTCCCCCCCATTACCCACTGCCAGCACTTCCCTTACCCTGAGCCAGGGATTTGGCACTCCCCGGGACATAAAAGTGCCAAATTCCACCCTGTCCTGGTGGAATTTAATATTTATTTAAATACGAGAGCACCAGGGCATCCTCCCTGTGCTTCCTGAGGCAGCACTGTGTTTTCTGCACGAAAGGGTCCTGCTGGTGGCTCAAACATCTTCCACACTTCGGTTTTTGCCTTTCCAAACCCAACAACTCACTTGGGCCCAAAGTTTTGCCATCCTCCTCAACCACCTCCTTCTTCCCCCCTGAGAAAGGAGTTTTCCAGGTAAATCCATCAATCAGCAGGGAGGAAATGATAAAACACAACCCAAGAGCCCTGTTTTCTTGGCCTTTTGCTACAACCACTAGAAGACACCGCTTCCTTAAACACCAGCCCCCTTTTCCGAGGTTTCTGGGTGCTTCCACCCCTCCTTGGCTCCATCTGGAGCTCTGGGTGTCAATTCCTGGCTTCAAGGCTGAAAAAAAAATGATTAACAGGCTACAGGATAAACAGCTCAGCTGCATGGCACAGTTTTTCTTCCAAAATTTTTCCTCCCCTTTGTTCTTGATTCCTCCCTCCACAGCCAAATCTGAGTGTTTCGTGCACTTTCAGGTTTCTTGCCATCTACTGGAAGTTCCACCATTCCCAAGGCACGCCAAAGCAGATGAATAAATAAATGAGGGTTAACGTCAGCTGACACTTCCAAAGAGCTCCTTAAAAACTTCTGGATGCAAGGTTGTTCTTAGGACACGCCAGGCCGGGGGAATTCACTGAGGACAGAGCACTGGGCAAATCCAGAGGGTTTTAATCTGGACCCGGTGAATGCCAAAATCATGGCTTGAAATTCCTGTTCCACCCTCTTTGCCTGTCTTTAGGATTGCGAGTGCCACGGGATGCAGTAAAAAGTTCTGCCTTTGTGTGGGTTTAATGATGAGCGTTGGACAGACATTTTAACTTCCCACATTAACACAGAATTGTGTCTTTTATTTTACACTTCAAAACCTCCTCTTTTTCTGTTCCTCAAGGGCTGGAGATTTTGGTTTTTAATTGCCTCTGGAATGGCACACTGTCATTTAACCCTCTTGTTCTGTCTCATTTTCCACCTTCTCTATTTTCACACACAATTGAGCTGACTTACAGCAAAATAGAATTTATTAAGCTGAAGACAATGTGGGTAATCAACATAATGCACTGTCTGCTAATCCCTGGTTACTCCATTTATTTTTTTACTGTTTATTCGACTTTTGGTCCACATTGTTGAGCAGAGAATATGGATTTTCTTCACTGAGGACAGCCGTTCAATTGGAAAATGTGTGTGATACTTTGGGTGTTGTGTGCACGAGCAGCAGCACAGCACTGGATAAAAGGAACATCCATCAAAGCCAGGAAAGAGCTTTCATTCTCGAGCCTCTGCAAATTCCTCTTTCAAGAGTCTGGACAAAAGATGTGAGGTGCTGCGTAAATGCACCTAAAAGGGGTGGTCAGAAGGATGGGATTATTTATTTTATGGAGGAGGTACAAATCCAGCCAGGATCTGGACATGGATTTGGAGGCACACAGGGTTAGAGCTGGCCCGAGCTGTGAAGGTTTGCAAATCAAACCTCACTACCACAAAGACCCAAATCTGGCATTTTTTACCTGGGAATCAGCATTTGGTTCCCACCATCCACCTCTCCAACGACTTTGTTATCCCGAACATTCCGGTAGAATGATGCTCTGGGATGCATGGGACCATTGCCATAGAATTATAGGATCATGGGATGGTTGGGGTTGCAAGGACCTGAAAACTCATCTTGTTCCAACCCTCCTCTAGACCACGTTGATCCAGCCTGGCCTCGGACACTTCCAGGGATGGGCAGCCTCTGGGAAACCCATCCCAGGGCTTCAGCACCATCACAGGGAGGAGTTTATTCCCAATATCCCATCTCACCCAGCCCTGTGGCAGTTTGAAGCCACCTCCCTTGTCCTGTCACTCCAGACCCTTTTGTGACAGACAGAGGAACACTCACAACTCCCCAACACAGCACAGGTCTTTTACCATTTTAAATGAACATTTCATCAACAATCAGCTTTCCCACGTCCTCCCAGCAGCTGCTACGGGGAGAACAAACTGCAACCAAACAAGGAGGAGGAAACAGGCTCATTTTCCAAGGGGAAGGGAAAGCAAACAGACTTAAAATATCCAAGCAAAACCACCCAGCATTACAAGAAAGGGGAAGTTTTTTGTGTCCTGTGCTGTTTGCTTCACATACAAATAAAAATTGTGGTTGGAAAAGCAAAATCCACCCAGTCCTGGCTTTGGGAAACGAGCAAGGCAAACATCAAACATCCCCCCAGCACGGAGCCAATCTCTCCCTGCTCTCAGGGGAACAGCAAACCCGGACCCTGAATTAGTGCTGGTCTGGGGATGCCCAGGCACCAAACCCCAAACAAAGCCTCTGCCAAGTGAGTAAAGGATGGAAAACTAAGCCCAGCCCTTTTCCCCAGGTGGGATTGCAGATGAACAACAGAAACTGAAACATTTCACCAGACAGACCCTCATGGAGATGTTCGGGTCTTTTATTTTTCATTTCAAATAAACGCTGCTTCTCTCTGAACTTAATCTCAGTTTTTGATGTTTCTAATGCACTTGCCATTAGGCTTTGATTTGCTTCCCGTTCCAGAGCATGCCTCATTTGAGGGAATCCAGATTTTTTTAAGCAGTCTGAGAAAACATCTCCGTGGCCTCTGTGCTAGAGCAGGAGGAGCTCCCACCCTGCTCACACGGATGAGCTGCAGGGAGTGCTCCCATTCCAGATCCCGCACTGTGGGCAGCGAAATTCAAAGGGCATTATCAGAGGTTAACGATGGAATTCCAGTGTGAGCTCATTCCCTTGGATTCCCTCCTCTATCCACTAATTCCTCCCACTGGGATAATGATTCCCCACCTCGCAGGGCTCTTCCATGGCAATGATGAGGGAGCAGAAATGCTGATGGGAATCAGGCTGCAGATTTCCCGAGGTTACCTCACTGTCCCCTGGACTCCCGCAGGAGAGGCTCCTGTGAGGCTTCAACCCTTCAGAGAAATCTCAAATACAGTAAAGCATCACTGGAATCTTGACAAGCAGGAAAATTGCACTGGCAAATTCCATTTCTCACTGCTGAGACAAAAAAAAAATTAAATAAAAAAAATTAAAACGAATCCTTTTATTTGTACAATTTCTATTACATTTCTCAGGCTCTTGTGCTCTATAAAAACCATCCCCTGCCTGCCCAGCTCTGCTGCAACACCGAGGACCAGAGGCAGCTCCAGGAAGCCAGGTGAGTTTGCAGATCACAGATGTCCTTTGGAAGCTCCATTCTACAGGGGATTTTTAAAAAGCAGGAAAATCATCCACTCGCTGCAGAACCTCCAGCAAATCCTGGAGGGTTTGAGCACTCAGAGCCCTTTGGAAGTTTCTGGAATCAGGCAGCTGTGCCTGGAGCTGCCCTTCAGCAAGCCCAGGTTGCTCCCAGGAGAGGGGGGTTCTCTCCCCCTTTTTGCCACAATCCTCCTGACAGGTGAAAGGGTTGAGAAGGAACAAAACAAGGACACGTTTTGCAAATTAAACATTAGCGATGCATTTCTGGGGGAAATAAACAACTTACGGAATTCTCTTCAGGTTCAGCTCCCTATCAGCTAAATTGGATCTTGTCTGTGAGAGAGATAAAATCACCAATTCCCTATCTTTAATCTGGGATTTAATAACCCCATTTTTCTCCAAGGGCTGAGCGAGCCTGATTGCATTTCTGAGCTCGTCAGGCAGGAGGGTTCGGGTGTTTTCGTGGGGAGCAGGGAGGGTGTTTTATTTACCTTCACAGCATCTTCTGCTTCACCTGGAGCCAGCAGATGATGTTTAATGACCTTGCCACCCATGGAAACAAATCTGACACAGCGTGCAGGCTGCACATCAACCCTTTGCTGTGCTCCGACTGCGCTAACAAAAGCATTCAAGCAAAATTTTGTTTCATTTACCCACAGAACCATAAATCACAGACTGGTTTGGGTTGGAAAGGACCTTAAACATTATTTCATTCCAAACCCTTGCCATGGGCAGGGATGAAATGTAACATATAACTTAAGGAGACTTAGTTTTCTAGAAAATAAACAATAAAATTTCTGTAGTTTCTGTGGTGTAATTTAAATTTTCTGTCGTTTAATCCAGCGGAAAAAGAAAAAGGTCACCCTGCAGGACAGAATTGATCCTGGCTGGGGTCTGCACACGCTCAGCTTAAAGCTGAATAAAGTGATTCAAAACACTTGCCTGGCTCTGTGCAAAGGTTGCAATTCACCCATTAAACTCAAAAGGGTTATTTAGGGCCAACGTTTGCTTCTTCCACATATCTGAGTTCCCAAATATCGCCTTTACCTTTTCTGTTCCATGCACAAGTTCCTAAAAATGGCTGAAATTCTTATTTAAATGCTGCTGTTGCAGCTGTCACTTGTGACTCGTGTAATGCAGCCAACGTTCCTCACCAAGTAATTATTCTGTTCTCTCAGGAGAGAGAGAGAAAAAATCCATACACAGAACTTCCTGCAAGAATTTTGTTGTTTCCCCTGTTCTCCTGGTGGTGAGGGGGTGCAGGAGGGATGATGGGAGGGGTTTTAGGGAGCACAGCCACAGCAATCCCACAGTGTGCATTGGCATTTATGCCATTTCCCCTTTGAATTTACATTGGCATTTACCCCGTTTTCTCCCTGGTTTTTGTTGAGATAATTCAGCCCAACGGGATTTTTCTGAGTCAGAACCCACAGGTTTGGGATGACAAAGATTTAGGCAGCGCTGACCTGGTGCAAACGCCTTGTCTTGGCCTCCCCTCCTGGCTGCTGATATTCTCTCTCACACCATTTGGGTTCTTCCTAAATTTTGTTGCCCTTTCCCAAAAAAATGCGTTTTCAGCTGCCTTTCTCTTTGCCCCATTGCTCTGTTCTTCCCAGCCTTGTCTTGCAATGTAAGTACCCCTCCAAAAGCTTCGTAAATCTGCTTTTCCAATAATGGAAAACTCAGTTGATTCTTCTCCAGCTCCTGCAGTATGGATTTTTTTGGAAAAACTGTCATTTTTTGACAAATACAATCTCTCTGCTTTGCTGTGTAATCCTACTCTAGGCCTGGCAATCCAAAAAAAAAAACCCAGAAAACCCTAATAGGCCCTTCACAGATAATATCTGAACTGGAATTACTTCTTTATAGCCTGGGAACTTTTTTCATATTAAAGCACTGATGTCACAAAAAAACCCAAAACAAAATTAAACAAAACAATAAAAATAAAGAAAAAAAAAAAGAAACCCAAAAAAATAAAACCCCAAACACTAAAACTCCCTGAATTTCATTTTGTGCAACGTTTAAGTGCCTGTAGCTTAAATGCAGCTTATTTACCCCAAAACACACCCGAACATGCAGAGTGAGCAGCAGAACGTCGTCAATAAAGTTGTTTTATTCAGAGAACAAACCTCGGGTCCAACCCTGAAGCTCAGGACCTGGCAGGCTGAGGGATCATTTTTCTCCTCCTGCCACAAAATGGTGATTTTGAAGTTTCTGGAGAGCCAGATGGAGCACAACAAAAATCTGAGGACCCTCGAGGTGAGGGCAGGGGGATGTGAGGAATTGCACGGATCAGCAGCATAATAAAGGGATACAGGCAGAACCCTCCAAATCGTGATTTTTTTCACCCTCAAATCCCAGCTCTGTAGTGGCAAAAACTTCTGGTTTTCCCCACAAAAAGACACAATTGGATCTTTCACGATTCCAGCCTATTCCCAAAGCTGAAGGATTTTGGTTTTTATGCCTAAATTTAAGGAAAAGACATCTATTTCATGATCAAAGTCCCATCACAGGCTGCCTGTTCCAGGTCATTTCACTGCCTTTAATGTCTGGGAAGGACAATTCGCCTCTCCAGGGGTACCTCAAGGAAAATCCTGAATTGAGATCAAATTGAGCTCTCTGTTGGTAAGTTCTGAAAGGAGATAAAACTCTCACCTCTTGCAATGAAACAATTTGATCGTAATTTAAGAAATAACAGTAGGGAGACTTACAGGGCTTATGATATTATTATAAATTGTTACACATGTAATAATTTATTATTATAAATTAAGAAACATCTGTCTGGGAAGGCTGCAGCGCTTCAAAATCTTCCTTGAGATTTAAAGAATTTTGGTCCCCTTTGGGGCTGACTCTGGAAAAATCTTTAAAATTTCACTAAATCCCCTTCTTAAAAAGGATTAATTTCTTCTTGCAGCATTTAATTCCTTTGGGACAAATCTGGGGAGGGGTCTGTGGGAGAGCTGGAAACCAAACCTCAGCCTCACGTTTGACCCCTGCCCACTACCAACACTTGACATTAAGGCCGTTAAACTCGTCCTTCTCTAAATGCAATTAACAATTTGCTGGTGTGGTGTATTGCAACTCTTAAAACCATGTTAAAAAACCACCAAATACCACTAAAAACGATGTAAAACAATTTCTTTTCAAAGCACGAAGCTGCAGCTGACTTTTGGCAGCACCCATGGGTGCAGAAAACCACACCAAGAATCAGCTCCACTTTCATCCCCCGTGACCCAGGAGGCTCCACGTTCAGGGCAGCTCAACCAGGCCCTACAACTCTGGATTATTTTCCAGATTTTTTTAAGTTGTGCTGACCGCAAATCAATTTCTTAAAAGCTGCTGTCGATGTCCTTTTGATTTTGGAAGTGTGCTGACTAAATCACTGATCCCAGCTACATCTGCACACGTGGGTTTGACATTTCCTTGGACCATCACATTCCGAGGCTCAAAACAAAAAAAAAAATCCCAATTAATTTTTCTTCCCCTTTTTCAGCCTGAAATCCAACACCTGCAAACCCCCACTCGTTTACGAGGGATATTAAATATATATTTCAACATTCTAAAGCAACAGAGATGAGATCTTTTATCACTGCCAAGGTCATAAAAGACGAGCAGGTTCAATATTTTACTTTGCCATCTCTTGCTGAAGATGGATTTGGAATCACAGTGGTGGAAAAGCTCAATATTTCTGCTTGAGAAGGAATCCTGCACCCCATCCTGGGGGATGGATCTGCCACAGGGCCACAGAGGCATAACTGGGGTTGGCCAGGCTGCTGGATATTCACATTCCCATGAGGTTTTCCATCAGGAGTCCAGGCTGCTGGATATTCACATTCCCATGAGGTTTTCCATCAGGAGTCCAGGCTGCTGGATATTCACATTCCCATGATGTTTTCCATCAGGAAACCTCACAACTTTATGGCATCCAGATCACAGCTGAAACGTCCAGATCCCGCCTTGCAGGAAGGAGTTTCTTTCAGCATTGAGCATTTGGCTTTAAAGTCTGACTGAGTTGTGAGGATTTCAACCTTTTCCCCTGGGATTTCTTTGCTGGGAGGCCACACCCCACGCAGATTATTTTTAGTTACAACACAAACGGCAGAGGAACAGCACGAGGTTCACAAATTCCTGGAAGAGCTCCGACTTAGAAGGTGGAGAAGCCATTCCCAGACCGTTGTGGGACCTCTGCAAATTCCTGTTTCTCAGGCATGAGCAGGAATCTCTCCAGCGCT